>OZ024829.1:19036334-19310526 GCA_964016985.1 Anodontia alba
CGCGAAAACGTAAAAACCCTAATAACTCCATCAGTTTGCAACAGACAGGCGCGCTTTTTATAGGGTTTATAGGTCTTAGGGAGGTACATTTCCGTGCCAAATTGTATGGCGCTGCATGCAGTAGAAGCAAAGATATAAGGACTGGAAATGCGTCCCTAGGTCTCGCCTGCTGAACAAAGAGATTAAAAGTCACTAAAGGTGACCTTCACCGATCGAGCTGAAACTAGCACCAAACATTGTCCTAGTACCATAGTACATAAAACAATATTTGTCAGAAAATTCGGACTGTGCGTTAGTAAGTTATTAGGGGTCAAACATTAGCAAATATCAACTTTCAGGGGCCATAACTCGAAAAAGGGGCGATAAGAAATTTTGGGCACTTGGCCCCAGGGAGTCATTGGTCCAGACCTTTCGTCTGGCACCAGTTTCATCCCGATCGGTGAAGGTCACATTAGGCTCAAACGTGCAGTCCAAAGTTGGTAGGGAATGTCTGAAACTTTGACCCCTAATAACTCGTCTGTTTCTCATCCGAATAAGCTGAAATTTGGAACGTTTGTAGAGCCCATCCATACAAACATGCCTGCACGATCCGGGATGCGGTCAATGGAATGGCACGTGCACTATGGGGCGTCAAAAATTCAATAAATAAACCTTTTTACGCCTACAGCAGCCAAAGGAAAGCACCCTCGGTGCTGCAAATTTATGCGCATGCGCAGATCATTAATGTCTACAAACGTAAAGGGTAGTCAAGGGACTCGAGGCAAGGCGTCCTGCTGAAAATGGGTCCTCAAATTTGCATTGCACCCTATGGAATTTTGGGCGCGAAAACGTAAAAACCCTAATAACTCCATCAGTTTGCAACAGACAGGCGCGCTTTTTATAGGGTTTATAGGTCTTAGGGAGGTACATTTCCGTGCCAAATTGTATGGCGCTGCATGCAGTAGAAGCAAAGATATAAGGACTGGAAATGCGTCCCTAGGTCTCGCCTGCTGAACAAAGAGATTAAAAGTCACTAAAGGTGACCTTCACCGATCGAGCTGAAACTAGCACCAAACATTGTCCTAGTACCATAGTACATAAAACAATATTTGTCAGAAAATTCGGACTGTGCGTTAGTAAGTTATTAGGGGTCAAACATTAGCAAATATCAACTTTCAGGGGCCATAACTCGAAAAAGGGGCGATAAGAAATTTTGGGCACTTGGCCCCAGGGAGTCATTGGTCCAGACCTTTCGTCTGGCACCAGTTTCATCCCGATCGGTGAAGGTCACATTAGGCTCAAACGTGCAGTCCAAAGTTGGTAGGGAATGTCTGAAACTTTGACCCCTAATAACTCGTCTGTTTCTCATCCGAATAAGCTGAAATTTGGAACGTTTGTAGAGCCCATCCATACAAACATGCCTGCACGATCCGGGATGCGGTCAATGGAATGGCACGTGCACTATGGGGCGTCAAAAATTCAATAAATAAACCTTTTTACGCCTACAGCAGCCAAAGGAAAGCACCCTCGGTGCTGCAAATTTATGCGCATGCGCAGATCATTAATGTCTACAAACGTAAAGGGTAGTCAAGGGACTCGAGGCAAGGCGTCCTGCTGAAAATGGGTCCTCAAATTTGCATTGCACCCTATGGAATTTTGGGCGCGAAAACGTAAAAACCCTAATAACTCCATCAGTTTGCAACAGACAGGCGCGCTTTTTATAGGGTTTATAGGTCTTAGGGAGGTACATTTCCGTGCCAAATTGTATGGCGCTGCATGCAGTAGAAGCAAAGATATAAGGACTGGAAATGCGTCCCTAGGTCTCGCCTGCTGAACAAAGAGATTAAAAGTCACTAAAGGTGACCTTCACCGATCGAGCTGAAACTAGCACCAAACATTGTCCTAGTACCATAGTACATAAAACAATATTTGTCAGAAAATTCGGACTGTGCGTTAGTAAGTTATTAGGGGTCAAACATTAGCAAATATCAACTTTCAGGGGCCATAACTCGAAAAAGGGGCGATAAGAAATTTTGGGCACTTGGCCCCAGGGAGTCATTGGTCCAGACCTTTCGTCTGGCACCAGTTTCATCCCGATCGGTGAAGGTCACATTAGGCTCAAACGTGCAGTCCAAAGTTGGTAGGGAATGTCTGAAACTTTGACCCCTAATAACTCGTCTGTTTCTCATCCGAATAAGCTGAAATTTGGAACGTTTGTAGAGCCCATCCATACAAACATGCCTGCACGATCCGGGATGCGGTCAATGGAATGGCACGTGCACTATGGGGCGTCAAAAATTCAATAAATAAACCTTTTTACGCCTACAGCAGCCAAAGGAAAGCACCCTCGGTGCTGCAAATTTATGCGCATGCGCAGATCATTAATGTCTACAAACGTAAAGGGTAGTCAAGGGACTCGAGGCAAGGCGTCCTGCTGAAAATGGGTCCTCAAATTTGCATTGCACCCTATGGAATTTTGGGCGCGAAAACGTAAAAACCCTAATAACTCCATCAGTTTGCAACAGACAGGCGCGCTTTTTATAGGGTTTATAGGTCTTAGGGAGGTACATTTCCGTGCCAAATTGTATGGCGCTGCATGCAGTAGAAGCAAAGATATAAGGACTGGAAATGCGTCCCTAGGTCTCGCCTGCTGAACAAAGAGATTAAAAGTCACTAAAGGTGACCTTCACCGATCGAGCTGAAACTAGCACCAAACATTGTCCTAGTACCATAGTACATAAAACAATATTTGTCAGAAAATTCGGACTGTGCGTTAGTAAGTTATTAGGGGTCAAACATTAGCAAATATCAACTTTCAGGGGCCATAACTCGAAAAAGGGGCGATAAGAAATTTTGGGCACTTGGCCCCAGGGAGTCATTGGTCCAGACCTTTCGTCTGGCACCAGTTTCATCCCGATCGGTGAAGGTCACATTAGGCTCAAACGTGCAGTCCAAAGTTGGTAGGGAATGTCTGAAACTTTGACCCCTAATAACTCGTCTGTTTCTCATCCGAATAAGCTGAAATTTGGAACGTTTGTAGAGCCCATCCATACAAACATGCCTGCACGATCCGGGATGCGGTCAATGGAATGGCACGTGCACTATGGGGCGTCAAAAATTCAATAAATAAACCTTTTTACGCCTACAGCAGCCAAAGGAAAGCACCCTCGGTGCTGCAAATTTATGCGCATGCGCAGATCATTAATGTCTACAAACGTAAAGGGTAGTCAAGGGACTCGAGGCAAGGCGTCCTGCTGAAAATGGGTCCTCAAATTTGCATTGCACCCTATGGAATTTTGGGCGCGAAAACGTAAAAACCCTAATAACTCCATCAGTTTGCAACAGACAGGCGCGCTTTTTATAGGGTTTATAGGTCTTAGGGAGGTACATTTCCGTGCCAAATTGTATGGCGCTGCATGCAGTAGAAGCAAAGATATAAGGACTGGAAATGCGTCCCTAGGTCTCGCCTGCTGAACAAAGAGATTAAAAGTCACTAAAGGTGACCTTCACCGATCGAGCTGAAACTAGCACCAAACATTGTCCTAGTACCATAGTACATAAAACAATATTTGTCAGAAAATTCGGACTGTGCGTTAGTAAGTTATTAGGGGTCAAACATTAGCAAATATCAACTTTCAGGGGCCATAACTCGAAAAAGGGGCGATAAGAAATTTTGGGCACTTGGCCCCAGGGAGTCATTGGTCCAGACCTTTCGTCTGGCACCAGTTTCATCCCGATCGGTGAAGGTCACATTAGGCTCAAACGTGCAGTCCAAAGTTGGTAGGGAATGTCTGAAACTTTGACCCCTAATAACTCGTCTGTTTCTCATCCGAATAAGCTGAAATTTGGAACGTTTGTAGAGCCCATCCATACAAACATGCCTGCACGATCCGGGATGCGGTCAATGGAATGGCACGTGCACTATGGGGCGTCAAAAATTCAATAAATAAACCTTTTTACGCCTACAGCAGCCAAAGGAAAGCACCCTCGGTGCTGCAAATTTATGCGCATGCGCAGATCATTAATGTCTACAAACGTAAAGGGTAGTCAAGGGACTCGAGGCAAGGCGTCCTGCTGAAAATGGGTCCTCAAATTTGCATTGCACCCTATGGAATTTTGGGCGCGAAAACGTAAAAACCCTAATAACTCCATCAGTTTGCAACAGACATGCGCGCTTTTTATAGGGTTTATAGGTCTTAGGGAGGTACATTTCCGTGCCAAATTGTATGGCGCTGCATGCAGTAGAAGCAAAGATATAAGGACTGGAAATGCGTCCCTAGGTCTCGCCTGCTGAACAAAGAGATTAAAAGTCACTAAAGGTGACCTTCACCGATCGAGCTGAAACTAGCACCAAACATTGTCCTAGTACCATAGTACATAAAACAATATTTGTCAGAAAATTCGGACTGTGCGTTAGTAAGTTATTAGGGGTCAAACATTAGCAAATATCAACTTTCAGGGGCCATAACTCGAAAAAGGGGCGATAAGAAATTTTGGGCACTTGGCCCCAGGGAGTCATTGGTCCAGACCTTTCGTCTGGCACCAGTTTCATCCCGATCGGTGAAGGTCACATTAGGCTCAAACGTGCAGTCCAAAGTTGGTAGGGAATGTCTGAAACTTTGACCCCTAATAACTCGTCTGTTTCTCATCCGAATAAGCTGAAATTTGGAACGTTTGTAGAGCCCATCCATACAAACATGCCTGCACGATCCGGGATGCGGTCAATGGAATGGCACGTGCACTATGGGGCGTCAAAAATTCAATAAATAAACCTTTTTACGCCTACAGCAGCCAAAGGAAAGCACCCTCGGTGCTGCAAATTTATGCGCATGCGCAGATCATTAATGTCTACAAACGTAAAGGGTAGTCAAGGGACTCGAGGCAAGGCGTCCTGCTGAAAATGGGTCCTCAAATTTGCATTGCACCCTATGGAATTTTGGGCGCGAAAACGTAAAAACCCTAATAACTCCATCAGTTTGCAACAGACAGGCGCGCTTTTTATAGGGTTTATAGGTCTTAGGGAGGTACATTTCCGTGCCAAATTGTATGGCGCTGCATGCAGTAGAAGCAAAGATATAAGGACTGGAAATGCGTCCCTAGGTCTCGCCTGCTGAACAAAGAGATTAAAAGTCACTAAAGGTGACCTTCACCGATCGAGCTGAAACTAGCACCAAACATTGTCCTAGTACCATAGTACATAAAACAATATTTGTCAGAAAATTCGGACTGTGCGTTAGTAAGTTATTAGGGGTCAAACATTAGCAAATATCAACTTTCAGGGGCCATAACTCGAAAAAGGGGCGATAAGAAATTTTGGGCACTTGGCCCCAGGGAGTCATTGGTCCAGACCTTTCGTCTGGCACCAGTTTCATCCCGATCGGTGAAGGTCACATTAGGCTCAAACGTGCAGTCCAAAGTTGGTAGGGAATGTCTGAAACTTTGACCCCTAATAACTCGTCTGTTTCTCATCCGAATAAGCTGAAATTTGGAACGTTTGTAGAGCCCATCCATACAAACATGCCTGCACGATCCGGGATGCGGTCAATGGAATGGCACGTGCACTATGGGGCGTCAAAAATTCAATAAATAAACCTTTTTACGCCTACAGCAGCCAAAGGAAAGCACCCTCGGTGCTGCAAATTTATGCGCATGCGCAGATCATTAATGTCTACAAACGTAAAGGGT
The DNA here is from genome assembly GCA_964016985.1 of Anodontia alba. Classification (NCBI taxonomy): domain Eukaryota; kingdom Metazoa; phylum Mollusca; class Bivalvia; order Lucinida; family Lucinidae; genus Anodontia; species Anodontia alba. Next base: position 19,041,999 of record OZ024829.1, read on the forward strand.
AGTCAAGGGACTCGAGGCAAGGCGTCCTGCTGAAAATGGGTCCTCAAATTTGCATTGCACCCTATGGAATTTTGGGCGCGAAAACGTAAAAACCCTAATAACTCCATCAGTTTGCAACAGACAGGCGCGCTTTTTATAGGGTTTATAGGTCTTAGGGAGGTACATTTCCGTGCCAAATTGTATGGCGCTGCATGCAGTAGAAGCAAAGATATAAGGACTGGAAATGCGTCCCTAGGTCTCGCCTGCTGAACAAAGAGATTAAAAGTCACTAAAGGTGACCTTCACCGATCGAGCTGAAACTAGCACCAAACATTGTCCTAGTACCATAGTACATAAAACAATATTTGTCAGAAAATTCGGACTGTGCGTTAGTAAGTTATTAGGGGTCAAACATTAGCAAATATCAACTTTCAGGGGCCATAACTCGAAAAAGGGGCGATAAGAAATTTTGGGCACTTGGCCCCAGGGAGTCATTGGTCCAGACCTTTCGTCTGGCACCAGTTTCATCCCGATCGGTGAAGGTCACATTAGGCTCAAACGTGCAGTCCAAAGTTGGTAGGGAATGTCTGAAACTTTGACCCCTAATAACTCGTCTGTTTCTCATCCGAATAAGCTGAAATTTGGAACGTTTGTAGAGCCCATCCATACAAACATGCCTGCACGATCCGGGATGCGGTCAATGGAATGGCACGTGCACTATGGGGCGTCAAAAATTCAATAAATAAACCTTTTTACGCCTACAGCAGCCAAAGGAAAGCACCCTCGGTGCTGCAAATTTATGCGCATGCGCAGATCATTAATGTCTACAAACGTAAAGGGTAGTCAAGGGACTCGAGGCAAGGCGTCCTGCTGAAAATGGGTCCTCAAATTTGCATTGCACCCTATGGAATTTTGGGCGCGAAAACGTAAAAACCCTAATAACTCCATCAGTTTGCAACAGACAGGCGCGCTTTTTATAGGGTTTATAGGTCTTAGGGAGGTACATTTCCGTGCCAAATTGTATGGCGCTGCATGCAGTAGAAGCAAAGATATAAGGACTGGAAATGCGTCCCTAGGTCTCGCCTGCTGAACAAAGAGATTAAAAGTCACTAAAGGTGACCTTCACCGATCGAGCTGAAACTAGCACCAAACATTGTCCTAGTACCATAGTACATAAAACAATATTTGTCAGAAAATTCGGACTGTGCGTTAGTAAGTTATTAGGGGTCAAACATTAGCAAATATCAACTTTCAGGGGCCAGAACTCGAAAAAGGGGCGATAAGAAATTTTGGGCACTTGGCCCCAGGGAGTCATTGGTCCAGACCTTTCGTCTGGCACCAGTTTCATCCCGATCGGTGAAGGTCACATTAGGCTCAAACGTGCAGTCCAAAGTTGGTAGGGAATGTCTGAAACTTTGACCCCTAATAACTCGTCTGTTTCTCATCCGAATAAGCTGAAATTTGGAACGTTTGTAGAGCCCATCCATACAAACATGCCTGCACGATCCGGGATGCGGTCAATGGAATGGCACGTGCACTATGGGGCGTCAAAAATTCAATAAATAAACCTTTTTACGCCTACAGCAGCCAAAGGAAAGCACCCTCGGTGCTGCAAATTTATGCGCATGCGCAGATCATTAATGTCTACAAACGTAAAGGGTAGTCAAGGGACTCGAGGCAAGGCGTCCTGCTGAAAATGGGTCCTCAAATTTGCATTGCACCCTATGGAATTTTGGGCGCGAAAACGTAAAAACCCTAATAACTCCATCAGTTTGCAACAGACAGGCGCGCTTTTTATAGGGTTTATAGGTCTTAGGGAGGTACATTTCCGTGCCAAATTGTATGGCGCTGCATGCAGTAGAAGCAAAGATATAAGGACTGGAAATGCGTCCCTAGGTCTCGCCTGCTGAACAAAGAGATTAAAAGTCACTAAAGGTGACCTTCACCGATCGAGCTGAAACTAGCACCAAACATTGTCCTAGTACCATAGTACATAAAACAATATTTGTCAGAAAATTCGGACTGTGCGTTAGTAAGTTATTAGGGGTCAAACATTAGCAAATATCAACTTTCAGGGGCCATAACTCGAAAAAGGGGCGATAAGAAATTTTGGGCACTTGGCCCCAGGGAGTCATTGGTCCAGACCTTTCGTCTGGCACCAGTTTCATCCCGATCGGTGAAGGTCACATTAGGCTCAAACGTGCAGTCCAAAGTTGGTAGGGAATGTCTGAAACTTTGACCCCTAATAACTCGTCTGTTTCTCATCCGAATAAGCTGAAATTTGGAACGTTTGTAGAGCCCATCCATACAAACATGCCTGCACGATCCGGGATGCGGTCAATGGAATGGCACGTGCACTATGGGGCGTCAAAAATTCAATAAATAAACCTTTTTACGCCTACAGCAGCCAAAGGAAAGCACCCTCGGTGCTGCAAATTTATGCGCATGCGCAGATCATTAATGTCTACAAACGTAAAGGGTAGTCAAGGGACTCGAGGCAAGGCGTCCTGCTGAAAATGGGTCCTCAAATTTGCATTGCACCCTATGGAATTTTGGGCGCGAAAACGTAAAAACCCTAATAACTCCATCAGTTTGCAACAGACAGGCGCGCTTTTTATAGGGTTTATAGGTCTTAGGGAGGTACATTTCCGTGCCAAATTGTATGGCGCTGCATGCAGTAGAAGCAAAGATATAAGGACTGGAAATGCGTCCCTAGGTCTCGCCTGCTGAACAAAGAGATTAAAAGTCACTAAAGGTGACCTTCACCGATCGAGCTGAAACTAGCACCAAACATTGTCCTAGTACCATAGTACATAAAACAATATTTGTCAGAAAATTCGGACTGTGCGTTAGTAAGTTATTAGGGGTCAAACATTAGCAAATATCAACTTTCAGGGGCCATAACTCGAAAAAGGGGCGATAAGAAATTTTGGGCACTTGGCCCCAGGGAGTCATTGGTCCAGACCTTTCGTCTGGCACCAGTTTCATCCCGATCGGTGAAGGTCACATTAGGCTCAAACGTGCAGTCCAAAGTTGGTAGGGAATGTCTGAAACTTTGACCCCTAATAACTCGTCTGTTTCTCATCCGAATAAGCTGAAATTTGGAACGTTTGTAGAGCCCATCCATACAAACATGCCTGCACGATCCGGGATGCGGTCAATGGAATGGCACGTGCACTATGGGGCGTCAAAAATTCAATAAATAAACCTTTTTACGCCTACAGCAGCCAAAGGAAAGCACCCTCGGTGCTGCAAATTTATGCGCATGCGCAGATCATTAATGTCTACAAACGTAAAGGGTAGTCAAGGGACTCGAGGCAAGGCGTCCTGCTGAAAATGGGTCCTCAAATTTGCATTGCACCCTATGGAATTTTGGGCGCGAAAACGTAAAAACCCTAATAACTCCATCAGTTTGCAACAGACAGGCGCGCTTTTTATAGGGTTTATAGGTCTTAGGGAGGTACATTTCCGTGCCAAATTGTATGGCGCTGCATGCAGTAGAAGCAAAGATATAAGGACTGGAAATGCGTCCCTAGGTCTCGCCTGCTGAACAAAGAGATTAAAAGTCACTAAAGGTGACCTTCACCGATCGAGCTGAAACTAGCACCAAACATTGTCCTAGTACCATAGTACATAAAACAATATTTGTCAGAAAATTCGGACTGTGCGTTAGTAAGTTATTAGGGGTCAAACATTAGCAAATATCAACTTTCAGGGGCCATAACTCGAAAAAGGGGCGATAAGAAATTTTGGGCACTTGGCCCCAGGGAGTCATTGGTCCAGACCTTTCGTCTGGCACCAGTTTCATCCCGATCGGTGAAGGTCACATTAGGCTCAAACGTGCAGTCCAAAGTTGGTAGGGAATGTCTGAAACTTTGACCCCTAATAACTCGTCTGTTTCTCATCCGAATAAGCTGAAATTTGGAACGTTTGTAGAGCCCATCCATACAAACATGCCTGCACGATCCGGGATGCGGTCAATGGAATGGCACGTGCACTATGGGGCGTCAAAAATTCAATAAATAAACCTTTTTACGCCTACAGCAGCCAAAGGAAAGCACCCTCGGTGCTGCAAATTTATGCGCATGCGCAGATCATTAATGTCTACAAACGTAAAGGGTAGTCAAGGGACTCGAGGCAAGGCGTCCTGCTGAAAATGGGTCCTCAAATTTGCATTGCACCCTATGGAATTTTGGGCGCGAAAACGTAAAAACCCTAATAACTCCATCAGTTTGCAACAGACAGGCGCGCTTTTTATAGGGTTTATAGGTCTTAGGGAGGTACATTTCCGTGCCAAATTGTATGGCGCTGCATGCAGTAGAAGCAAAGATATAAGGACTGGAAATGCGTCCCTAGGTCTCGCCTGCTGAACAAAGAGATTAAAAGTCACTAAAGGTGACCTTCACCGATCGAGCTGAAACTAGCACCAAACATTGTCCTAGTACCATAGTACATAAAACAATATTTGTCAGAAAATTCGGACTGTGCGTTAGTAAGTTATTAGGGGTCAAACATTAGCAAATATCAACTTTCAGGGGCCATAACTCGAAAAAGGGGCGATAAGAAATTTTGGGCACTTGGCCCCAGGGAGTCATTGGTCCAGACCTTTCGTCTGGCACCAGTTTCATCCCGATCGGTGAAGGTCACATTAGGCTCAAACGTGCAGTCCAAAGTTGGTAGGGAATGTCTGAAACTTTGACCCCTAATAACTCGTCTGTTTCTCATCCGAATAAGCTGAAATTTGGAACGTTTGTAGAGCCCATCCATACAAACATGCCTGCACGATCCGGGATGCGGTCAATGGAATGGCACGTGCACTATGGGGCGTCAAAAATTCAATAAATAAACCTTTTTACGCCTACAGCAGCCAAAGGAAAGCACCCTCGGTGCTGCAAATTTATGCGCATGCGCAGATCATTAATGTCTACAAACGTAAAGGGTAGTCAAGGGACTCGAGGCAAGGCGTCCTGCTGAAAATGGGTCCTCAAATTTGCATTGCACCCTATGGAATTTTGGGCGCGAAAACGTAAAAACCCTAATAACTCCATCAGTTTGCAACAGACATGCGCGCTTTTTATAGGGTTTATAGGTCTTAGGGAGGTACATTTCCGTGCCAAATTGTATGGCGCTGCATGCAGTAGAAGCAAAGATATAAGGACTGGAAATGCGTCCCTAGGTCTCGCCTGCTGAACAAAGAGATTAAAAGTCACTAAAGGTGACCTTCACCGATCGAGCTGAAACTAGCACCAAACATTGTCCTAGTACCATAGTACATAAAACAATATTTGTCAGAAAATTCGGACTGTGCGTTAGTAAGTTATTAGGGGTCAAACATTAGCAAATATCAACTTTCAGGGGCCATAACTCGAAAAAGGGGCGATAAGAAATTTTGGGCACTTGGCCCCAGGGAGTCATTGGTCCAGACCTTTCGTCTGGCACCAGTTTCATCCCGATCGGTGAAGGTCACATTAGGCTCAAACGTGCAGTCCAAAGTTGGTAGGGAATGTCTGAAACTTTGACCCCTAATAACTCGTCTGTTTCTCATCCGAATAAGCTGAAATTTGGAACGTTTGTAGAGCCCATCCATACAAACATGCCTGCACGATCCGGGATGCGGTCAATGGAATGGCACGTGCACTATGGGGCGTCAAAAATTCAATAAATAAACCTTTTTACGCCTACAGCAGCCAAAGGAAAGCACCCTCGGTGCTGCAAATTTATGCGCATGCGCAGATCATTAATGTCTACAAACGTAAAGGGTAGTCAAGGGACTCGAGGCAAGGCGTCCTGCTGAAAATGGGTCCTCAAATTTGCATTGCACCCTATGGAATTTTGGGCGCGAAAACGTAAAAACCCTAATAACTCCATCAGTTTGCAACAGACAGGCGCGCTTTTTATAGGGTTTATAGGTCTTAGGGAGGTACATTTCCGTGCCAAATTGTATGGCGCTGCATGCAGTAGAAGCAAAGATATAAGGACTGGAAATGCGTCCCTAGGTCTCGCCTGCTGAACAAAGAGATTAAAAGTCACTAAAGGTGACCTTCACCGATCGAGCTGAAACTAGCACCAAACATTGTCCTAGTACCATAGTACATAAAACAATATTTGTCAGAAAATTCGGACTGTGCGTTAGTAAGTTATTAGGGGTCAAACATTAGCAAATATCAACTTTCAGGGGCCATAACTCGAAAAAGGGGCGATAAGAAATTTTGGGCACTTGGCCCCAGGGAGTCATTGGTCCAGACCTTTCGTCTGGCACCAGTTTCATCCCGATCGGTGAAGGTCACATTAGGCTCAAACGTGCAGTCCAAAGTTGGTAGGGAATGTCTGAAACTTTGACCCCTAATAACTCGTCTGTTTCTCATCCGAATAAGCTGAAATTTGGAACGTTTGTAGAGCCCATCCATACAAACATGCCTGCACGATCCGGGATGCGGTCAATGGAATGGCACGTGCACTATGGGGCGTCAAAAATTCAATAAATAAACCTTTTTACGCCTACAGCAGCCAAAGGAAAGCACCCTCGGTGCTGCAAATTTATGCGCATGCGCAGATCATTAATGTCTACAAACGTAAAGGGTAGTCAAGGGACTCGAGGCAAGGCGTCCTGCTGAAAATGGGTCCTCAAATTTGCATTGCACCCTATGGAATTTTGGGCGCGAAAACGTAAAAACCCTAATAACTCCATCAGTTTGCAACAGACAGGCGCGCTTTTTATAGGGTTTATAGGTCTTAGGGAGGTACATTTCCGTGCCAAATTGTATGGCGCTGCATGCAGTAGAAGCAAAGATATAAGGACTGGAAATGCGTCCCTAGGTCTCGCCTGCTGAACAAAGAGATTAAAAGTCACTAAAGGTGACCTTCACCGATCGAGCTGAAACTAGCACCAAACATTGTCCTAGTACCATAGTACATAAAACAATATTTGTCAGAAAATTCGGACTGTGCGTTAGTAAGTTATTAGGGGTCAAACATTAGCAAATATCAACTTTCAGGGGCCATAACTCGAAAAAGGGGCGATAAGAAATTTTGGGCACTTGGCCCCAGGGAGTCATTGGTCCAGACCTTTCGTCTGGCACCAGTTTCATCCCGATCGGTGAAGGTCACATTAGGCTCAAACGTGCAGTCCAAAGTTGGTAGGGAATGTCTGAAACTTTGACCCCTAATAACTCGTCTGTTTCTCATCCGAATAAGCTGAAATTTGGAACGTTTGTAGAGCCCATCCATACAAACATGCCTGCACGATCCGGGATGCGGTCAATGGAATGGCACGTGCACTATGGGGCGTCAAAAATTCAATAAATAAACCTTTTTACGCCTACAGCAGCCAAAGGAAAGCACCCTCGGTGCTGCAAATTTATGCGCATGCGCAGATCATTAATGTCTACAAACGTAAAGGGTAGTCAAGGGACTCGAGGCAAGGCGTCCTGCTGAAAATGGGTCCTCAAATTTGCATTGCACCCTATGGAATTTTGGGCGCGAAAACGTAAAAACCCTAATAACTCCATCAGTTTGCAACAGACAGGCGCGCTTTTTATAGGGTTTATAGGTCTTAGGGAGGTACATTTCCGTGCCAAATTGTATGGCGCTGCATGCAGTAGAAGCAAAGATATAAGGACTGGAAATGCGTCCCTAGGTCTCGCCTGCTGAACAAAGAGATTAAAAGTCACTAAAGGTGACCTTCACCGATCGAGCTGAAACTAGCACCAAACATTGTCCTAGTACCATAGTACATAAAACAATATTTGTCAGAAAATTCGGACTGTGCGTTAGTAAGTTATTAGGGGTCAAACATTAGCAAATATCAACTTTCAGGGGCCATAACTCGAAAAAGGGGCGATAAGAAATTTTGGGCACTTGGCCCCAGGGAGTCATTGGTCCAGACCTTTCGTCTGGCACCAGTTTCATCCCGATCGGTGAAGGTCACATTAGGCTCAAACGTGCAGTCCAAAGTTGGTAGGGAATGTCTGAAACTTTGACCCCTAATAACTCGTCTGTTTCTCATCCGAATAAGCTGAAATTTGGAACGTTTGTAGAGCCCATCCATACAAACATGCCTGCACGATCCGGGATGCGGTCAATGGAATGGCACGTGCACTATGGGGCGTCAAAAATTCAATAAATAAACCTTTTTACGCCTACAGCAGCCAAAGGAAAGCACCCTCGGTGCTGCAAATTTATGCGCATGCGCAGATCATTAATGTCTACAAACGTAAAGGGTAGTCAAGGGACTCGAGGCAAGGCGTCCTGCTGAAAATGGGTCCTCAAATTTGCATTGCACCCTATGGAATTTTGGGCGCGAAAACGTAAAAACCCTAATAACTCCATCAGTTTGCAACAGACAGGCGCGCTTTTTATAGGGTTTATAGGTCTTAGGGAGGTACATTTCCGTGCCAAATTGTATGGCGCTGCATGCAGTAGAAGCAAAGATATAAGGACTGGAAATGCGTCCCTAGGTCTCGCCTGCTGAACAAAGAGATTAAAAGTCACTAAAGGTGACCTTCACCGATCGAGCTGAAACTAGCACCAAACATTGTCCTAGTACCATAGTACATAAAACAATATTTGTCAGAAAATTCGGACTGTGCGTTAGTAAGTTATTAGGGGTCAAACATTAGCAAATATCAACTTTCAGGGGCCATAACTCGAAAAAGGGGCGATAAGAAATTTTGGGCACTTGGCCCCAGGGAGTCATTGGTCCAGACCTTTCGTCTGGCACCAGTTTCATCCCGATCGGTGAAGGTCACATTAGGCTCAAACGTGCAGTCCAAAGTTGGTAGGGAATGTCTGAAACTTTGACCCCTAATAACTCGTCTGTTTCTCATCCGAATAAGCTGAAATTTGGAACGTTTGTAGAGCCCATCCATACAAACATGCCTGCACGATCCGGGATGCGGTCAATGGAATGGCACGTGCACTATGGGGCGTCAAAAATTCAATAAATAAACCTTTTTACGCCTACAGCAGCCAAAGGAAAGCACCCTCGGTGCTGCAAATTTATGCGCATGCGCAGATCATTAATGTCTACAAACGTAAAGGGTAGTCAAGGGACTCGAGGCAAGGCGTCCTGCTGAAAATGGGTCCTCAAATTTGCATTGCACCCTATGGAATTTTGGGCGCGAAAACGTAAAAACCCTAATAACTCCATCAGTTTGCAACAGACAGGCGCGCTTTTTATAGGGTTTATAGGTCTTAGGGAGGTACATTTCCGTGCCAAATTGTATGGCGCTGCATGCAGTAGAAGCAAAGATATAAGGACTGGAAATGCGTCCCTAGGTCTCGCCTGCTGAACAAAGAGATTAAAAGTCACTAAAGGTGACCTTCACCGATCGAGCTGAAACTAGCACCAAACATTGTCCTAGTACCATAGTACATAAAACAATATTTGTCAGAAAATTCGGACTGTGCGTTAGTAAGTTATTAGGGGTCAAACATTAGCAAATATCAACTTTCAGGGGCCATAACTCGAAAAAGGGGCGATAAGAAATTTTGGGCACTTGGCCCCAGGGAGTCATTGGTCCAGACCTTTCGTCTGGCACCAGTTTCATCCCGATCGGTGAAGGTCACATTAGGCTCAAACGTGCAGTCCAAAGTTGGTAGGGAATGTCTGAAACTTTGACCCCTAATAACTCGTCTGTTTCTCATCCGAATAAGCTGAAATTTGGAACGTTTGTAGAGCCCATCCATACAAACATGCCTGCACGATCCGGGATGCGGTCAATGGAATGGCACGTGCACTATGGGGCGTCAAAAATTCAATAAATAAACCTTTTTACGCCTACAGCAGCCAAAGGAAAGCACCCTCGGTGCTGCAAATTTATGCGCATGCGCAGATCATTAATGTCTACAAACGTAAAGGGTAGTCAAGGGACTCGAGGCAAGGCGTCCTGCTGAAAATGGGTCCTCAAATTTGCATTGCACCCTATGGAATTTTGGGCGCGAAAACGTAAAAACCCTAATAACTCCATCAGTTTGCAACAGACAGGCGCGCTTTTTATAGGGTTTATAGGTCTTAGGGAGGTACATTTCCGTGCCAAATTGTATGGCGCTGCATGCAGTAGAAGCAAAGATATAAGGACTGGAAATGCGTCCCTAGGTCTCGCCTGCTGAACAAAGAGATTAAAAGTCACTAAAGGTGACCTTCACCGATCGAGCTGAAACTAGCACCAAACATTGTCCTAGTACCATAGTACATAAAACAATATTTGTCAGAAAATTCGGACTGTGCGTTAGTAAGTTATTAGGGGTCAAACATTAGCAAATATCAACTTTCAGGGGCCATAACTCGAAAAAGGGGCGATAAGAAATTTTGGGCACTTGGCCCCAGGGAGTCATTGGTCCAGACCTTTCGTCTGGCACCAGTTTCATCCCGATCGGTGAAGGTCACATTAGGCTCAAACGTGCAGTCCAAAGTTGGTAGGGAATGTCTGAAACTTTGACCCCTAATAACTCGTCTGTTTCTCATCCGAATAAGCTGAAATTTGGAACGTTTGTAGAGCCCATCCATACAAACATGCCTGCACGATCCGGGATGCGGTCAATGGAATGGCACGTGCACTATGGGGCGTCAAAAATTCAATAAATAAACCTTTTTACGCCTACAGCAGCCAAAGGAAAGCACCCTCGGTGCTGCAAATTTATGCGCATGCGCAGATCATTAATGTCTACAAACGTAAAGGGTAGTCAAGGGACTCGAGGCAAGGCGTCCTGCTGAAAATGGGTCCTCAAATTTGCATTGCACCCTATGGAATTTTGGGCGCGAAAACGTAAAAACCCTAATAACTCCATCAGTTTGCAACAGACAGGCGCGCTTTTTATAGGGTTTATAGGTCTTAGGGAGGTACATTTCCGTGCCAAATTGTATGGCGCTGCATGCAGTAGAAGCAAAGATATAAGGACTGGAAATGCGTCCCTAGGTCTCGCCTGCTGAACAAAGAGATTAAAAGTCACTAAAGGTGACCTTCACCGATCGAGCTGAAACTAGCACCAAACATTGTCCTAGTACCATAGTACATAAAACAATATTTGTCAGAAAATTCGGACTGTGCGTTAGTAAGTTATTAGGGGTCAAACATTAGCAAATATCAACTTTCAGGGGCCATAACTCGAAAAAGGGGCGATAAGAAATTTTGGGCACTTGGCCCCAGGGAGTCATTGGTCCAGACCTTTCGTCTGGCACCAGTTTCATCCCGATCGGTGAAGGTCACATTAGGCTCAAACGTGCAGTCCAAAGTTGGTAGGGAATGTCTGAAACTTTGACCCCTAATAACTCGTCTGTTTCTCATCCGAATAAGCTGAAATTTGGAACGTTTGTAGAGCCCATCCATACAAACATGCCTGCACGATCCGGGATGCGGTCAATGGAATGGCACGTGCACTATGGGGCGTCAAAAATTCAATAAATAAACCTTTTTACGCCTACAGCAGCCAAAGGAAAGCACCCTCGGTGCTGCAAATTTATGCGCATGCGCAGATCATTAATGTCTACAAACGTAAAGGGTAGTCAAGGGACTCGAGGCAAGGCGTCCTGCTGAAAATGGGTCCTCAAATTTGCATTGCACCCTATGGAATTTTGGGCGCGAAAACGTAAAAACCCTAATAACTCCATCAGTTTGCAACAGACAGGCGCGCTTTTTATAGGGTTTATAGGTCTTAGGGAGGTACATTTCCGTGCCAAATTGTATGGCGCTGCATGCAGTAGAAGCAAAGATATAAGGACTGGAAATGCGTCCCTAGGTCTCGCCTGCTGAACAAAGAGATTAAAAGTCACTAAAGGTGACCTTCACCGATCGAGCTGAAACTAGCACCAAACATTGTCCTAGTACCATAGTACATAAAACAATATTTGTCAGAAAATTCGGACTGTGCGTTAGTAAGTTATTAGGGGTCAAACATTAGCAAATATCAACTTTCAGGGGCCATAACTCGAAAAAGGGGCGATAAGAAATTTTGGGCACTTGGCCCCAGGGAGTCATTGGTCCAGACCTTTCGTCTGGCACCAGTTTCATCCCGATCGGTGAAGGTCACATTAGGCTCAAACGTGCAGTCCAAAGTTGGTAGGGAATGTCTGAAACTTTGACCCCTAATAACTCGTCTGTTTCTCATCCGAATAAGCTGAAATTTGGAACGTTTGTAGAGCCCATCCATACAAACATGCCTGCACGATCCGGGATGCGGTCAATGGAATGGCACGTGCACTATGGGGCGTCAAAAATTCAATAAATAAACCTTTTTACGCCTACAGCAGCCAAAGGAAAGCACCCTCGGTGCTGCAAATTTATGCGCATGCGCAGATCATTAATGTCTACAAACGTAAAGGGTAGTCAAGGGACTCGAGGCAAGGCGTCCTGCTGAAAATGGGTCCTCAAATTTGCATTGCACCCTATGGAATTTTGCAGACATTAATGATCTGCGCATGCGCATATATTTGCAGTTTATCTCTGGAACCGGACTACTATTGACGGCACACTGTTTTGGTACCCAGAAAAATAGTTCTATCTTAAAATAGAGTGTATGTTGTAGATGTTGTATACAGTGTAAGGTAAAAAAGACTGCATTGTTCTATTTATATCAGGCCACAGGAGGTTCCTGGAGGAGACAAATTCCAGATAATAAAAGATTCTGTAGGGAACTATTTGGCTTGGAGGAGTGGTCATTCCAGTTTGTGACCTCGAACAGGAGGAATTTTTGGGATGTCATATGGCGGGCAATGTCATGCGTTTTCGAAGTAAAGAAGAGGACATGAAAATCCCAGGATTTGTTGCTGACTTAGTGGGCTATCACATCCCACCGAAACCTTAATCTGATTTAGGCGCATGGAGCTGTAGCAGGTGAGACATTTTTTGATTTCTTAGTATTGCAGCCTATTGAGAAATTAAAAGGGGTATGTAACCTTCTACTAAACCTCATTACATGGCGACAGTATTATTTAATCACACAAACTGATAACTTCCTTAAAAAAAAAAAAAAAAGAACATTTTTATTTCTTGGCGCGGATGCACAGGTTGTCTTGGTCGAACGTTTCCGCATATGAGATTGGACAATTTTCAAATTAAAAGAATCCGTATGTCATATTCCTAATCAGACTGCGCTGATCTGGGCTTAGCTTTCACTGTGCGTGGACATATTTTATGCTGTTCAGTCCTAATATACCTGCATGCACTTTCTTCAGAAAAAAATGAATAATAAGAAATTACGACATAAGTTATAAAGGTTCTTGCTTGTTGATGAAATAGTCTTTTTGTAGAAAAGCCTATATACAGATACATGCGGAACGTAGCAATCAAGCTTCGAATGGCATTGCAAAAACTTGGCATATATTAAAATACTTGTCAGTATTTTATATGTGGTAAAATCGACGAAACAGATAATGTCAAAGTGATATTATATTTAAGATCTAAGGAAATCAAAAACCTTGAATGTGTGATTATTGCTCTAAAGATTTAGTCCAATTTAATATAGGAACAAAAACAGTCCAGTTTTATATAGGAACAAAAACAGAAGTCCAGTTTTATATAGAAACAAAAACAGAAGTCCAGTTTATAGAAACAAAATCGAAGGAAGGCAATATGTGTAAACAAAACGCTAGCTCCCGAGTTAGGAGTATTGATCCAATATTAAGGTTTATAAATGATAAATTTGCGACTGGATTCTGTCGCTGTCCATATTACATTAAAACAACTGCTTCTGATCAGTTATTCGAAGTTAAGCAACGTCCATCCCAGTTAGTATTTGGATAGGTGACCGCCTCAGAGCATGTTAAAGTTCCGTATTTTTTTCATTTTTAGTTGTTGCTGCTTTATATAGCGTTCAATATTATTCCTTTTTACGATATTAATGAATTCGACAGGTAATCGGAAACTAAAAGGGTGTTTTCCTTGTGAAACTAGATCGGACTTTTCTGTCTCTCTTTCCATCATTGCATTTTTAACATTTCGATATAAGTTTCTCGCTGATTTGTATTACTGTTCACTTACCTCAAAATAAACAGTTCGCAGTTAATCCATTTGTGCCGCGCGTCCCATTAAAGGACATTGGCAAATATGGCAGACCAACATCAGACCATCATACACAAGAAATTTGTATAAAACATGGCACCAAAAAAAAAAAAACTAACCACATACTCCTTATATCAAAATGAACAGGTCCCAAACAGTTAAAGTAAAAGAGTCGACTCGGCATAAATGGTAATAAATCGTGACTTTGCTAGTACATTAGATATTTGTTCGTGACATAGAAGGAATAATACCAATCATTTTAGTATTGCCTTCAACCATATTTTATACATCAATCATTGTGTTGTTGCTTTTGTTGTTAACGGAAAACGCTCTATGAAATAAAAATCCTAGTTGAAATTCTATAATCAGTTCTTAGAGAGCTAAAACTGGGTTAAGTGCCGTATGGCAGCCTTAAAACTTCACTGTAGTGTAGTTGTCATGGTCTTTTGTAATCCTCACCCATTAAGCACATTTGTGGATGTCTAATTAATGCGACGGTCGCTGATGAGGCGTAATTGACCAAAACTAGCTTCTCAGGGCCCAAAAACTTGATACTTCAGATACTTTCAGTTGCAAGTCATTTCTTTTATAATCTATATACACTTTCAGGTGAGACAACTGAGAAATTGTATCTCCCTTCTGAAAAAGGGGGCTGGTCTTAAAGAAAAGTATTTGCTCCTTCGGATAAATGCCTTTCCTTTTAGGATAGACCCTTTTTCAGAGGGGATTCGGTGTACAGTAAAGCAAACAAAAGTTGTCTGCCTCCGCGGAAGTGATGCAAAAAATCTGCCAAGTGTATGGTCCCCTTAGATTGTCCGATGTATTCAAAAAAATATAGAAGATTTTGCCAGGTTTCTAGCCCTGTCACGAGCTATTAGTTAAGGTGATTTTACCGTTGCAGTAAATGTTGCATGGCAAAGTCAACAAAACAAAGCTCATTTTCTATGCTAACGAACAGTAAAGGAATGATTTGATTCTCAAAGTACATTAATCGGACAACCCTTCAAAGTTCTTGTGATGGAAGATATCTGTACTCGACAACTGCAGGATTGTTTATCCAAATTGTTCGCATGCATTGAAAACGACTAAATATCTTCCCCCTTGCTCAGGAATAAACGGATATCTGCTGTACAACCGAGCCTGGTTTCAGAAGCGATTTACAAACAAAGGTTAAAAAATAGAGGGCTGTACGAAAGACCGGTAGTGTCATTTCAACTACATTAATTCAAGGTTTCAACTTCACGAATTCATGATTTCAGCTTCACGAATTCAACTTCACGAATTCACGATTTCAACTTCACGAATTCACGAATTCAACTTCACGAATTCAACTTCATGAATTCAACTTCACGAATTCACGAATTCAACTTCACGAATTCCACTTCACGAATTCAACTTCACGAATTCACGAATTCAACTTCACGAATTCACGAATTCAACTTCACGAATTCAACTTCACGAATTCAACAGTTGAATTCGTGAAGTTGAATTCGTGAATTCTTGAAGCTGAATTCGGGAATTCGTGAAGTTTAATTCGTGAAGTGGAATTCGTGAAGTTGAATTCGTGAATTCATGAAGTTGAATTCGTGAATTCGTGAAGTTGAATTCGTGAAGTGGAATTCGTGAAATTGAATTCGCGAATTCATGAAGTTGAATTCGTGAAGTTGAATTCGTGAATTCGTGAAGTTGAATTCGTGAAGTTGAAATCGTGAATTCGTGAAGTTGAAATCGTGAATTCGTGAAGTTGAAATCGTGAATTCGTGAAGCTGAAATCGTGAATTCATGAAGTTGAAACCTTGAATTAATGTAGTTGAAATGTCACTACCGGTCTTTCGTAGGGCTGTTTTACATTTCCTGATTTCATCTTGGATGCTGCTACAAGGTTGCGGTCGATGAAATGAGTAGCCGTACAAAGCCAACAGGGGAGGCAGACAGGAATATGTTAGAAGCATTAATACACGTCACTTCCTTCTCGATTTTTTTTCGGCTGTGTCATTTTCAAAATATTATCCAAAGACGATCTGATTTGATTGTCATAAAATCTCTCATAGTTTTTAAAAGTGTACAGTGCTCCGATCCATACCACCATAATAACATAGCTTTTTATCGTTCATTGCGTCAAATCGCCATCATTGAGCAAATACATTCTCCTGTTTTCTTCTAAGCCTGTCCAAGAAAACAAGAGGACCATGATGGTCCTATATAGCTCACCTGAGCAAACAGATTCGCATACCTACTATTGACGTTTCAGCCAAGTTCACTGCTTTAAGATTTCTGTATAAATTTTTCAGGAGTGACATAATTGTCCTATAAAATGGAGTAGCAATGCTGTCTATGGCAAGCAGTGCCCTTTTCTCTAATCTGTTCTTCAACATTTCTATAAATATAGGGAAAATAAACCCAGCCGTATGGGGTTCATGTTTTTGACACATCATGGTGGTTTGAATAATCATGGTAGAGATTCATCAAAGAAACGATTCTGCTAAATTATACTGAAATCGGTCCAGTAGTTTCTGACGGGATTTTTTTTAAAGTTACATATATATAGGGAAAATGAGCCCTGTCCCCTAGCGGCCATGTTTTTAAACGAATTATCGTGGTTCGAACAATCTCGATAGAGGGTCACCAAAAGAACTTTTCTAACAAACTATATTGAACCTGGTCCAATGGTTTGTACAAGAAGAAAAGTTTTAAAATTTAGGGAAAATAAGTCCCGCCCCTGGTGGCCAAGTGTTTTGACGAATCATAATAACTTGAACAAGCTTGGTAGAGGGTCACCAAAGAAACATTTCTGAAAAATTATATTAAAATTGGTCTAGTGGTTTCTGACAAGAAGATTTTTAACCTTTTATATATAAATATATTGGGAAAATAAGCCCCATTTTTTTTAAGAAATCATCATGACTTGAACAATCTTAGAAGAGGGTCACCAAAAGAACATTTCAAACAAACTATATTGAAACTGGTCCAGTGGTTTCTACAAGAAGAAAAGTTTTAAACATTTTCTATAGATATATGGGAAATATAAGCCCCGCCCCTGGTGGCCAAGTTTTTTGATGAATCAGAAAGCTTGACTAATCTTGGTAGAGGGTCACCAAAAACATTTCTGCAAAATTATATTGCAATTTGTCCAGTGGTTTCTGACAAGATCATTAACATTTTCTGTATAAATATATAGGGAAAATACCCCCACCCCTCTGACGGCCACTTTTTTGACAAACTATCATGGCTTCGATTCCTGATCATTGCCTTCCTTTCTGTTTGAACAATCTTGGTAGAGGGTCACCAAAGGAACATTTATGATGAAATGTATTGAAATCTGTCCAGTGGTTTCTGACAAGAAGATTTTTAAAGATTTCTATATGGAAACATCGGGAAATCCGACGACAAGTTTAACAAGTTATCATGGCTTCGATTACTGGTCATTGCCTTCTATTTGAACAATTATGGTAGAGGGTTATCAAAGGAACATTTATGATGAAATATATTGAAATTTTTCTAGTGGTTTCTGACAAGAAGATTTTTAAAATTTTCTATATAGATATATAGGGAAAATAATCCCCGTCCCCTGGCGGCCATGTGTTTTTACAAATCATGACGGCTTGGGCAATCTTGGTAGAGGGTCACCAAAGGAACATTTCTGCCAAATTATATTGAAATCGGTCCACTGGTTTCTGACAAGAAGTTTTTTTTAAGTTTCCTATTTAGATATATAGGGAAAATAAGCGCTGTCCCATTAGCGGTTATGATTTTTGACGAATCATGACGGATTGAACAATCTTGGTAGACGGTCACTATGAAAAATCCCTGTCAAATTCAACTGAAATCGGTCCACTGGTTTCTGACAAGCAGATTTTTTAAAAGTTTCTAAATAGATATATGGGGAAAATAAGCCCCACCCCTCTGCGCTTTTTTTTTTTTTTTTTTTTTTTTTTTTTTTTTTGCTTGACGAATCATAATGGCTTGAACAATCTTGGTAGAGGATCATCAAAGGAACAGTTCTGCCAAATTATATTAAAAGCTGTCCAGTGGTTACTGACAAGATCGTTTTTCTTTTGATTGCCATGGCAACAAGAATCCTGCATGGTCTTTTAACAATTTTAGTCAGTAACATCCAAGGATCAATCCTGTGAAATTTGGTTAAAATTGGCTCAGTGGTTTAGGAGGAAAAGCTGTTAAAAGAAATTGTGGACAGACGACGACGACGACGGACGGTGAGTGATTGCAATTGCTCACCTTGAGCCTTCGTCTCAGGTGAGCTAAAATTGAGTAGGTTAATTGACTTGCTCGACATGACCTGAACAGTGTTGACTGGGTCATAATACTCCAAATGAGATCAAACTCACATCAAAGAAACACCACGCCTTGCGCACATACACAGCTGATGAAATTTGACATAACATGATCTTTGTACGACACTTATCTGCAAAGGGACATTGAATTGTTCTAAATAAAACTCGGCGACATTCCTGCAGTAATTAAACATTTCATACTTCTGAAATAAAACTAGTGAAATAAAGTGCAGGTTTGAACACTGCTTGCAAGTACTAGACTTCATGTATGAAAAACCAATTCTTATACATTGTTTTCCTTTTTTTTTTTTTTTTTTTATAAGGTTTTTTTTTTTTTTTTTTTTTATTAATGTGCACCGTTAAATGCCTTTGGTCGATCTCCACAACAGAATGCGCAGGTTGTTTTAGGTTTTCGCGTATTGCCCTCTTCATGTTTTGGCTTGTAAAGCTGATACTGGTAATATAAAAACATGTATCTGATCGCATATGTAAACAGAAAGCCCAGATAAGACTGCAAGACTGCGCAATTACATCACGAAGGCCTTCATTGTAGTTACAGAAATGTCGAATTATTGTAAAAAAAAAATAAAATAAAATTATAAATAAAAAAAAAACGTATTTCCCCCTATTACGACACACCAGCTTGAGCAGTCGGTTTAGACGCATATCGGACACAGCAGGATACGGCGTCTGATGTCGGTCCCATCCAGCAGTTCTTTAAACACATCATCACATAAATATTTTCTAGTTTTAGGGCAAGTAAAAAGCGTTAAAATACAGTTATTTAAGATAAATATCGTCAAATAGAAAAGCCCTGATCAGACTGCATAGGTGCATACATTGTATATTCTAAACTTTATTTGCTGATTTCAAGACAAATGTTGCAATTGCTGTACCTGATGGTACCTGCATATAAATTCCAACACTCTTACTCTTTACACAAAGGTCGCTAGAAATAATGGTCAACATGAAAACCACGAGGAAGTTCTTAATGCCCAAATACGTTCTGGGCATACACCAACAGCAGGACTTAACAATCTGAGGAAGGATTTTGAGCCCATCTCTGGCTGGTTTTGCATATCCAAATCAGGGGCTAAAGTGGTCGGCAGCTGGGCGCACTTTGCATCAGTCCTGTGATATTTAGGATTTAAAGGACACCACATCAACAAAAAAATAAAAAGTCTAAGACAAACGATAAATGCATGAAATTTCGACAGATGCTCTGTCTGCGTCAGGGGGCACAAGTAGTGACTTGTCAAACTGAATTGATTCAGAATAAGCTTAAGTGCGTGATACTTTAAAAACACACACACAATGAGTTGAAGAATTATTACGAGCTATAATGTAAATATCAAATACAAGGCCACAGGTACTGCAAACTTCAGCCAGTAAGGAAGAAAACACTTCCGAGTCATTCAATATCTTTTATATGGTGTGCTTCTTTCAGACTCTGAGACAATATAATTTAACTATTGTAAGAACGTCTTTCGAATAAATGGACAACAAACCTGGGAAACAGGAGTTTGAATTTTTTGTCGATTTTTTACATCATTTTCTCCATTCAAGGGCACATAACTCATTCCACAAATCAAATAGCATTTACGAAAATTCCCTCATAATTTTGCAATCTGCACTCTGACATTGACAGATACTTAAGCAAAAAATACAAATCTGCTGTCTGATAAACGTTGTGGTTTCGCAGATATGGGTCGTGCAAAATATAGAATCTTCACAAAGTGCAAATACTGACACATTTCAGCATAGTAAGATAGCACGTGCAAGGTCCTTTTACAGTGATAATATGTTTACACAGCCTGTCAATATTATGCTCAACCTTTAGATAATATTCTTTTAGGAGATCATAAATTGCCAATTAATCATTTCAGGTTTGCCGGGTATGCAATTACCTCTCCCACTTTAAGGACATAATTCACATAAAACACACAGAACAAAGCTCCATTTGATAGGTTTGTGTGTGTGTGTGTGTGGGGGGGGGGGGGGGAATAAATGGCCCCTGCCTGTTTGCTGAATAGTATCCAAATCTGCTGATACCAGGAAAAAACCCTACGGAAACCAGTCCTTTTAAACTGTTTTTACCTAAGTGGAGTTTATGTTATTCACTAAGGGGCGTATGGCAGTTTTACAAAATACAATGCTGTGTTATGAAGAATCTCAGTAAGAATCTGATTTTTGTTCTTTGATGTATTCGTTGTTCCCAGAGGCAACCTGTACAGATTTTGTGTTAAATGAATGCTTACGAAATGAACAAGTTTGTTTGTTTCCAGTTTGCATCTTTATTTCCTTTTCTAGTACTAACCTCTGATCCTCATTGCCAGATCAATAATAAAGACACTGATCAGGCCTTCATTATCTACCTGTAAAATGGTTTTCATTCTTATTTGTGTGTTCATTGCTCCAAGTGGTTCCATTTCAGAATCTACATAAAAATCAAAATCTAAAAGCCTCATATTACAAATTATATAAACCTTTAGGGTAAGTCTGTAAAAACAAAATGACCCAACAAAATGACCTTTGCGCCCAGCAAAGACTCAGATCAGCCTGGGCGTCTGCTCAGTCTGACCAGTCTTTGCTATGCACTTAATGGGTAGCTGAGAACCTAATATTTCTGCATGCACACAGTAAAGACTGATCAGACTGGGCAGATGACCAGGCTGATCTGAGTCTTTACAGGGTGCAAAGGTCGTTTTGTTGGTTTTGTCATGAGGCAGCTTAATTAATGTTAATAGTTCAAATCACTTGGTAACACTTGATATATTTCTGTTTGCTGCGCTTCTCTGTAATACAAGGGGGGCTGAAAAATTATTAACCAGTTTAACTACAAATGTTCGGGCATTATGTATGTATACTTTTGTCAACTGCATGAGGAGAGCTTCCATAGTTCTGGTTCCCTACCCCCTACGCCATTGAGACCCCTACAAAAACGTTCTAATTCAGTCACACTCAAAAAATTGACTCAAATATGCAGTCTTCTTTGTGTGTGCTACATTTTCTTGTTCGTTGCTGTTCCCAAATTTATAGCAGTATTATAGTGTTTTTTACATGTATCAAAATAAAAGTAGAAATAAAATAGTTGAAATACAACCTATCTGAGCTAAACTTGAACCCATTTATATGGCAAGCCGTTTTACTATTTATTCTATAAATCAGATATCTGATTCAATATATCAGATATATAATATATAAGATATCTGATAAATTAGATATCTTATATAAATAAGATATCTTATACGTCAATTAAGATATCTTATATGCTATCTAAGATATCTGATATGCTATATAAGTACCTTAATTGGCATATAAGATATTTTATATGCTATATGAGATATCGGATATGCTATGTAAGATATATAGCATATAAGATATCTTATTTACTAAAGAAAATATCTCATTTATTCAATTAAATAAGATATCTCATTTAGTATATTAGATATCTTTTTAGTATATCAGATATCTGTATTAATATATATTATTTAACAAATAAGATATCTTAAATGGTAAATAAGATATCTTATATGTGGAATTAAATAAGATATCTAATATGAAATATCAGATATCTTATATCGGATATAAGATATCTAATATAGGATATAAAATATCTGATATACAAATTTAGATATCTTATATCCTATATTAGATATCTTATATCCTATATAAGATATCTGATATAATGTATAATAAAAAGTAAAACGGCTTGCCAGCAAGCCGTTTTACTATTTATTCTATAAATCAGATATCTCATTTAATATATAAGATATCTGTTATATCATATCAGATATCTTATATATAAAATAGATATGTCAATTGAGATATCTTATATGCTATATAAGATATCTGAATTGACATATAAGATATCTAATATGTTATATAAGATATCTGATATGCTATATATGATATCTCATATAGGATATGATACCGTATTTACTAAAGAAGATATCTCATTTACTTAATCAAATTAGATATCTCATTTAGTATATTAGGTATCTATATTAAAATGATATCTTATTTAACAAATAAGATATCTTATATGGTAAATTAGATATCTTATATGCGAAATTAAATAAGATATCTCATATATCGTATCAGATATCTTCTTAAGGATTTAAGATATTCTAATATAGGATATAAGATATCTGTATAAGTATATCAGATATCTTATATCCTATATTAGATATCTTATATCCTATATTAGATATCTTATATCCTATATAAGATATCTGATATAATATATAAGATATTTATTTTGCTTAATAAATAGTAAAACGGATTGCCATACATTTATGCAAAATGGAAATTACTATCTAAACTCATAGGACAGGTGCATTATTAATAGAAGGGTTGTCTGATTACTTTTAACTATTACCTTTTTAACAGAAAATCCTGTATTTAATGCAATGTGTAAACCCTGATCAGACGCCACGTTCTGTGGTGTCTGATCTGAGTCTACACTGTTTGGCAATGTCCTTTTATGGGGAGTCAGGCAAAAATGGGTTGAATACTATTTTCGTATGGTAACTAGTTTTAGATAATTATGAGATAACACAACACACAACAGTCTGAACTTTCATATTTTATTTCCCACAAAGTAAGAAAACGTACCTTCGGATATGTGGACCCAGTGAAGATTAAGATCAGCCAGCACATTTACGCAGTCTGATCAGAATCTTCACTGGGCGCATTTTGATTAATCAAGTATGCAAAATGTCTTTATGCGGACAAAGAAGGCTCAGATTGGGCGGATGTGCAAGCCAATTTGAGTCTTCATTGTGTGGATATGTCAAAAGGAACGTTTTCTCACTTTGCATCTCAATCATTGATGCAAGTATAGTTCAATGGCTAATACACCACTGGGTTTATACCAGAAACACGATAGTTGCAACTGATCATATCAGTTTGGTACCAAATTTTATCCCTTAAACTGCCAGTCATAACTATTGTCGTCTGCTTTGTCATCTGCTTGTGATTTTAAAAGTCATTTTTGCAAACAGTGTGGACCCAGATCAGACTGCTCTTTTTCTTTTAGGAGCAGTCTGATCTGGGTCCACACTGTTTGCCTGTATGCAAAAATAGGTTTGAAAAGTTTGCAAGCATATTCAGCAAACGACATTTACAGACGACATTTTCAGATGCAGTTTGTCTTGGCGCTTTAAGGGTTAAGAAGCTACTTTACTTTTGTCCTACCTGTTTGCAACGTATGATACAAATGGAATGCTATGATATAGAAGTTTGCTTACGTGCTGGTAAGGACATCCCTGTCCAAGACACCATTACTAGGAAAGCAGTTAGTGACACATGTTCAAGCTTATCTGAAACTTTGGATGTCCAGATCAATATGGTTATTTCTAATTTGCTTGTCAGTGGCAGAACACTGCAGGAAATTAAAATGCAAACTGAGCATGAATAGTCTATTCTGAAAAAGGTAATATTTGGTGGATGGCCAGTCTATAGAAAGCATTGCAAGCCTGCGTTTATAGATTACTTGAACTTGAAGGGAGGATATGGCAGTTTTCATGCTCTGACAATAAAAGGTTAGAAAATTGAAATACTTAGGTCACCGAGGTCACACATATTGATCTTGTTCATGCCAGGCATATGGGAGAGGAACAATCCCTGAAAAGAGCACGTGGTTTGATACTTTTGCCTAGAATTTCAAGTGGCATCCCCAAGTTTGTGCTGAATTGTACTGTATCTCAGTAACATAGAAGCTTCAATCCCAAAGAAACTTTGATGCCTCACACTATCCCAGAATACCATTGGCAGATTGTAGGTACTGATTATTTTACTTGGAATCAAAACGATTTAAGTGTGGTAGCTGATTATTATAGTCATTACTTTGAAGTAAAAAGTTGCGGTCATGGTACCTAAGGCATAATCCAAACTCATAAATCCGTAAACGAATGACGAATCAGAATGTTCAACAAATATGGATCCCAGAATAAAGGGTGTAATCAGGCGTCCGCGGATAGTAAGCATTACTTGGTAAGCAAGCTTCGCCCACCATGCCCATAGGCCTGAACGGCAAGGAAAAGTTCAACAATTGTCAAATGCATAAAAGTTATCTTTTCTCGCTTAGTTATTCCGGAACGGGTCATATCTGATAATCAAACTTGCTTCACATCTGCAGAGTACGCGCAGTTCACAAAAGAATGGAATTTTGAACACGTGACATCGTCACCACACCACAGTCAGGTAAATGGATTTTCAGAGGCAAAGATGTACAAATGCATATATACTAAGGCGAAATCCGCAAATACAGATCCTTTTATTGGTCTTTTAGAATATAGGAACACAAAGCTGAGCAGCATAAACTTTTCTCCTGCTGTACTACTCATGTCGCGCGAACTGAGGTCAATTCTACCAACATCAAAAGATAAATTGAAACCACATGCTATTTCCCCAGAAATTGTTCACACAAGGCTATAAGCTTCCAAGAAAGTAGAGGAAGCCTATTTACAGAACAAAACCGCTTGAACTTGAAAGTTTAGCATGGGTTCAGAATATGAAAAAAAAAACAAAAAAAAACAAACAAAAAAACATGGCAACTAACAGTCATCTCTGATAACAAGGTATGTGACTAAGTCAAAAAGTGCTATGAAACCATGATCTCATACGGAATAAATCGCCTATAAAGGAATGAAAATTTCTCCATGTGACCATGGTCTCATAAAGAACAAACCATGGTCTCTCCATGCAATTTATTCCGTTAGTGCTCCACAATGAAACCATGGTCACATAAGCAAATTTGACCAGGTAAAATACCTCCTGATAAACACAATGACAGATCATATTCAGTACGCACACCAGATGGTGCAACAGGGTTGCCACTTATTTTCTATTTCGAAATTCCCTGACTTTTCCATGACTTTTCCCTGACTTTTCACCATTTTCCAGACTTTTTCGATGTCCTGCCAACTCCCCTTACAGCCATCCTCAGCCGCCAAATCTTCAAAAACGGCATTTTTATAACATAAATAACAGAAGTATTGATTTTTTTTTTTTTTTATCGTTTATCTAAGTTGTTAAAGCAAGGCTCGACAATGTTTAAGATTCATCTACACATGTTGCCTTCTTAAACAAATAAACCGACCTCGAGTTAAAATTAAATGATGGTCATTGCATGTCCTTGCAAGTGAAAGTGAGTGAACACACAATGTGCCTTCTCAAATAAAACAAGTCTGAATCCAAGAACTGGAGGTCCAGCAAAGCTTTAACCTTTTTAAGCTTTGTTGTAAAAACTAGCAACTACAATTATCTTGTTAAAAATCTAGCTAATGAAGGACTCTCTTGAAGAACATCATCAAAAAACACTTATACTTAGGGATGGGTCCATCCTATGATTAAGGAAGCACATGTTTTGAGAACTTTGAGCCAATAAAATATAGAAAACGTAAGAGCAAAAACATAATAAGAATATTAAGAATTTGCGCTGTAAATCAGAAGTGTTTACCCAACAAGCATGCAAGAGTTCCTCTGGAGAAGCTGATTTTGATCAGTGTGATAATTTGCACACCCTTCTGTCTTCTCTTCAAACACAGCTTGAAATTTAAAATATAGCATTCTTGTCAAACAATCTGGGATGCAAAGAAATTCTGAGAATTTAAAAATCATTTTACAAAAAAAATGAAGCTGATTCTGGAAATTATTTAAGAAGACTGTCACTGACATCTCAGTTTTGACAAAATTTTGAAATTCCCTGACTTTTCCCTGACTATTTCCAATTTCTGCCAATTTCCCTGACTCAAACCAAACTTCACTGACTTTTCCCTGGCCTGGAAAAATTTTCATTTTCCAGACATTTTTCCCAGACCGTGGCAACCCTGTGCAACTTACAGATGCAACAGACACCATCTAATCATGACAAATGAGTGCATGTCAGATACACCATGCCATATACACCATGCCAGTGTATTGCCAGATACACCATGCCAGATACACCATACCAGATACACCATGCCAGATACACCATACCAGATACACCATGCCAGATACACCATACCAGATACACCATGCCAGATACACCATGCCAGATACACCATACCAGATACACCATGCCAGATACACCATGCCAGATACATGTGATGTTGAAATGCATATTCTGGAGGAAACTTTTGTTACCCAGTAACACGCAAGTGCCAGAAATCAAACCCAGGTCACAGTAATGACAAGGAGACATATATATATATAAGACATATATATATATATATATATATATAATGGATGTTCCATTGTCTCTATGTAAATAAAACTAAGATTAATTCTCAATAACCAAAAATTATACCATAGCTGGACCATAGGATAGTTTTCAGTTTTGAAAATTAACCCATGGTTTTATTTATAGATGTCACAGGTGTACTTTAGAATGACTGTCAACTTAGCAGTGCACCTTAACCTTTTTCACTCTCTGGGCTAATTTCGCAGGCGATGAAGAGTTTGATATTTTCCCTGAAAAAACAGGCTTTTGTTTTCTGGGAAAAATACACCATATGTTGAATTTTGTTTCAGCAAACATTTTGAACATTTTCATATTATTCTTAGAAAACAGAATCTGACATTTCATGCAAATTGTCTCGAAATGTCAATATTTATTGGAAAAAATAAACATAACATCAATATGTTGTCTGCTGAAAATGCCCAGAGTGCTAACAATTTTCAGCAGATGAAATTTTTTTTTAATAGTTTTCTTATTTTTTTCTCAGGAAACTAGATTTGGATTTGACATTTCATGTACATTGTCTCAACTAGAGACAGTTTGCATGAAATGTCAAATTCTGTTGGTTGGAAAAATTAAGAAAGTATCATCAAATTTATTGTCTGCTGATATTGTCCAGGGAGTGGTAAAGGTTAGAGGAACTTCAAATTTACTTCTAAACTGAGCAGAGTATATTATAATGACCAAAGCTACAGACAGACTGTCTGGTTTTATGTGTTTTATTCAACAAAAAATGTCATTTTTAAATAGAAAATTGATGGTTAACACTCTGGGCATTTTCAGCAGACAACATATTGATGATACGTTTATTTTTTTCCAATAAACATTTGACATTTGTAGACAATCTGCATGACATGTCAAATTCTGTTTTCTAGGAAAAATATGAAAATGTTTCAAAATGTCTGCTGAAACAAAATTCAACATACAGCATTTTGAAATATTTTTCTTATTTTTCCCAGAAAACAAAAACCTTTTTTTTTTTTTTTTTTTTGGGGGGGGGGGGGGGGGGAGGTGTATCAGCTTGTCATCGCCTGCGGAATTAGTCCAGAGAGTGAAAAAGGTTAAGGTGCACTGAGTCATTCTAAAGTACACCTGTAAGCTCTATAAATAAAACCATGGGTTAATTTTCAAAACTGAAAATTTTCTCATGGTCCAGCTATGGTATAATTTTTGGTTATTGAGAATTAACCTTAGTTTTATTTACGTAGAGACAATAGTACATCCACTGGTTAAAAAATGGTTACTTTAAGCAAGAGACTGCTTTATACGGGCTGACTGCAATTTACTGGACCTGAAAAATTGACCTATTAATAAAATGACTGCTTACTCCAGATGGTCTTTCAGGTAAGTTTGACTGTAAATCTTAACCAGAAAGCAAGTTACAGGATGTGTGTGTTTTATAACAAAATGTCAGTCCATCTATTTTAATGTTTCCAGCAACATAACCAAAGAAACTTTGCAGCAGAGCTATACCATCACTTGAATAGGCACTGAAAATGAAAAGAAAAATTAGCCAGTGCAGAGCATTTCCTAAAGATAATATGTGTGCCCAGCAAAAACTCAAATCAGCCTGCACATCTGCACAGTATAATCAGTCATTGCAGGGTTATTGTGTAGGTAGAGAAGGATCTAAAGCACCTTCAGGCTGACAGCCAAGACTCATATTAGCCTGAGCATGATATGCGCAGGCTGATCTAAGTCTTCGCTGGGCACACATACAATCTTGGAAATGTTGTGCCCAGCCTCATTAATGTTAGCTTCATGACCTAAAATGGGAATACAACATAATGCAAACAGTGTAGGCCCAGAGTAACTTGTACACCTGCAGAATCTGACAATCCATTTCATCAGTAGATTCTGAAGCAGATTTTTGGATGGGTTTTTAAACAATTCGTCCTTTACAAAAAGTGATGTCTGGGGGGGGGGGGGGGGGGCGAGTACTGGACAGGCGAGTGGGCATACTCTGAGGTTTACCTTTTGGTTATCCTTTTTCAAAAGTTTTATGCTACTTTTATTCTTCAGTGGATTTTCATATTTGGTAGGGATGAAGAGGAGGACCAGTAGGCATGACGTCCCAGGTTAACCGTTTGGATAACCCTTTTTGAAAGTTATATGTTACCTTCTTCAGTGGATTGCTTTCATATTTGGTAGGGATGAAGAGGGAGACCAGTAAACATGTCACATGCAAAAGAAACAACTCTGACTTTCTTCCTTATATACTTATCTCCCCTGACGTCCAAGATTTTCCTTTTGCTTTTGGTTAACATTTCTTTAGAGTTGTATGATTGCTTTGTTCTTCAGTGGATTGCTTTAGGGATGAAGAGGAGGACCAGTGGGTGTTGTATGCAAGAGAGACGACTCTCACTTTCTTCAATATGTACTTATCTCCCCTGAAGCCGAAATCTTATGCAAGCCCTAACTACCATACTGTTTGAGATAATTTGATAGGGGCATATATCAGGTCAAGTAGGAGTGTCGCATGCAAGAAGCACAACTCTTGCTTTGTTACTTTTTCTAGTTATCTCCCCTGAATGAATTTCTAAGCCAAATTCTTATGCACTCCATAACTTCTTAATAGTTTGAAATATTTTGATAACATTATGCAAGAGGGACAATTCTCACTTTCTTCATTATGTACTTATCTCCCGTGAAACTGAAATCTTATGCAGACCATAACTCCCATACTGTTTGAGATAATTTGATCATATTTAGCAGGGACATATATATCGAGGTCAAGTAAGAGTGTCACATGCAAGAAGAACAACTGCCTTGTTCTTTTTTCTTGTTATCTCTCCTGAATAAATTTCTAAGCCAAATTCTTGATTACTTCATAACTTCTAAATGGTTTGAAATATGTTGACAACATTTGGTAAATGGCATAAATAAAGACCAGTAGGCGTATCAAGAGCCAGAGATAATTCTGACTTTTAATTAAGCACTTATCTCCCCTGAAGCTGAGAGCTTGTGCAGCAAAAATTGTTTTCTTTTCTTCACTTATGCAGTTTGGTAGCTTTTTGGGAGGGGGGGATGCTAAAATTTGATTTTTTTTTTCACCTATGCAGGTTGAAGCTTCAGTGGCTGAGCCGCTTCTATATACTTACCAGTGACCACATTAGTAACCAGCATTTTTTGACAGGCTTTTCATGAAAAATTTTGTCTATTAAAATAGTGATGTAGGGCAGTCGGGTGTCGTCCAAGGTTTAGCCTTTGGTAATTTTTTTTTAAAATAGTGATGTTTGGGCAGTCGGGTTCGTCCAAGGTTTAGCCTTTGGTAAACCTTTTTTTTTTTCAAAGTGATAGGTTGCCTTTATTTTGCTGTGGAAATACACATCCATAATGCCATTAGGCAGTTTTCTGGTCTAGGATTTCTACAGACAAAAACACACACACACACACCCAAGAAGCTGATCAGATAAACAAGGAGCCCAAGAGGGCAAGAATTGCTCAAATGAGAGTATGAATATAATTCGAAACTCCAAGTGCCATCACTTATGTTTTTGCCATAGATTTCAAAGGCAGGTAACTATCATGCCAATACTCCAAAAAAAAAGGTAAGAGAAAAGTCCAGGGAGAGCCACAATTACAAACCGCAGCCTTTCTCAGACACCAAAAGGAAGAGGAAACGGACAAATCAAAACAAGCACAAATCAAACAAACGTACGTAAAGCATTAAGATAAGCTCTCTCTTTTCCAAGCGAGGTAATCGCAATGCTAAATGGACTGAAAAACACAAGAACAAAATGACAACAGGTAAGACATAAAACATATCGCCTCGAAGAATAAACCACAAATCAACAAAGAGTAAAATTAACACCGGGAACACCACCTTAGAAAGGTCAGTAGAGTAAACCACCGTGGGGTTTAAGGCACTTTTACAGCTAGCCAACGTCACCCTGGGTTCCGATGCTACTCTTAATACAGAAATACAATAAAATTTGGTTCGCATAAAGGATCCCAGCTCAGTTAATGCATCAAAGCGAGAACATAAAAATCAAATTAATCACTATAATAAACAAAGACAAGTACTCATGGCTATATAATTCTACTGTATGCCAGAGTAAATGATAACTAATAGATAAACCACGGCGGGCCAAGCCAAAGACATATCGTCAAGCTCCAAGACACTGGTTAAAGTTTTACGAAGAGGGCGTCATTGAGTCTGAGGCCCGAACCGCCGTCGTGCAATTAAATAGTGAAGCATAGCCATCAACAATGACTGGGTTGACAACTAGGCATGCAGTCTGCCGCATAATATCCAAGCTATAGCCAATTCTTTTATAATGGTTAATAAGTTTATTGAATTGCTCTGAAAAGTTAGATTTTCCTACATTTTTTCTAAATCTGTCACCGTAAAATTCAGGTTCCGATATACCTTGTTGCAGAAGTGTTTTCAGACTGACGCAATATTTTTCTACCAAGGCACTGTGTCTGCGATAAAATTTCGAAAACACCTTACGAAGTTTAAAATAACGATAGTCCTGCCCTAAATCCTCTAAAATCAAACTTGTCCGAGATTTTATGTCTGTCCCTATCATCTGCAAATTTGATGAAGATATAATAATAAAACATTAAACTATAATACCCCGCCATTATCGTGTCGCGGGCAGATAACTCCGTAAAAATTTGACGAAATTTGCCCATCAGCAATCCCAAACCAGATCTCTACAATATCAATGCACATTCCAAGTTTGGTGAAAATCCATTGATGTTTACTCAAGTTATCATCTGGAAACAAAAAAAGATGGACGGGCAGACGTACCACTGACGAATGGACGGACAGGCACACGGACGTCCAACGTGAAACCGTAATACCCCACCACTATCGTGCTGCGGGGTATAAAAAATGAAGTCTCTATCATCCACACAGCATTTTCACCTTTATATGTCTAACAGAGACTAAATGGCAAGTAACTCCCATGTAAATAGTCCGATCTGAACCAAAATCAAATTTGTCCAAGATGTTATGGCTGTCCTCATTATCTGGATCTATCTGTGTCTGATGAAGATACAATGAAAAAATGAAATGGCTATCATCAAAACTATATATAGTCTATGAGGCCCTGAAGGGCAAGTACCTATCATATCAATTGTTGAAACTTAGCCAAAATTGATCTTGTCTGAGATTTTAGGCCAATCCTCATCATCAACAAGTTTGATGAAGATCCGATCAAAAATGAAGTCACTATTACCCAGCATTTTCCCCTTTATATGTCTATATGAGACTAAAGGGCAAGTCACTCTCATGTTAATAGTCCAATCGGATCCTAAATCAGAATTATCCAAGATTTTATAGTTGTCCTCATTACCTGCAAGGCTGATTAAGATTTGATCAAAAATGAAATGGCTAACTTCAGGACAACATTTTCCAAAGTCAATGGGGCCCTCAAGAGTAGCTAACTCTCATGACAACAGTCTGAAATGGGCTGATAAAATCAAACGTGTCCTAGAATTTATGCCTGTCCTCGTTATAAAATTTTATTTACAATTTTATACATGTATATAGCCCAGGAGCAAGGGCAGATAACCCCAAAATTTTGATTGTATCTAAACAGTTTTACTTCTTTAATCATACATTGTAGGTTTCAGCCATTAGTCTTTAATAATTGAGAAAATGCTTTTTCAACTTTTTCCCCATACAAAATTTATTAGACCATGCGGTAAAAAGACCAAAGGGCAACCAACGACCATCATTTGAACAAACTTGGTAGACTTTGAGTCCCCAGTGCTATATACCAAGATTCATCCTTAAAGCTTTCTTGGTTCTGGAGAAGATTTTTAAGTGCTTTTATTATATATGGCGCAGAACCATTTGAACAAAATTGTCAATACCCTTTTGACAGACTTAGGCCCCATGTGAAATCTGGTGAAAATTGCTCATGCCGTTTGAAAGAAGAAGACATTTAAAAATAACACAATTTTATATATGTATATAGCCCAGGGGCAAGGGCAGATAACCTCCCAGGGACAAACTTTTGATTGTAACTAAAAAGTTTTACTACTTTAACCATACATTGCAAATTTCAGCCATTAGTCTTTAAAATATTTTTAGAAAATGACTATTCAATATATTCCCCATACAAATACATGGGGATGCAAATTTGACCTTGCAGTAAAAAAGGTCAAAGGTCAACCTACAACTATCATTTGAGCAAACTTGGCAGACCTTGACACCTCAGTGCTATATACCAAAATTTAATCTCGAAGCTTTCTTGGTTCTGGAGAAAAAGATTTTTAAGTGTTTTTACCATATATGGGCATGGCAGCCATCTTGTTCAGTGGCACAGAACCATTAAAACAAATTGTTAACATCCTTTCTAAGAAGGCCCCATTTGAAATCGGGTGAAATCAAGCCGTTTTAGAGAAGACATTTAAAAAGTACACAATTTTATGCATGTATATAACCCAGGGGCAAGGGCAGATAGCCCCCAGGGGACAAAATTTTCACTGTAACTAAAAAGTTCTACTTTAATTACACATTGTAAGTTTCAGCCATTAGTCTTTAATACATTTTGAGAAAATGACATGTTCCCCTTATAAATGTACAGGGATATAAATTTGACCTTGCTGTTAAAAGGTCAAAAGTCAACATACGGTCATCATTTGAACAAACTTGGAAGACCTTGAGTCCCCAATGCTATAAACGAATATTCAGTCTCAAAGCTTTCTTGGTTCTGGAGAAGAAGATTTTAAGTGTGTTTTTTTTGTGTGTTTTTTGTGTTTTTTTTTTTTTTTTTTTTTTTTTGTGTTTTTTTTCACATATATGGGCATGACAAGAAGTAAAGACATTAATGAATCTGTGTTAGTTTCAGAGTATAGCTCAACTTTAATAAATTATATAGTCATGGCGCCCATCTTGAATTAAAACCTTGACCTTTAAACAAATTTTCAATCCCTCTTTAACAGAAGGCTCTACATGAAGTCTGAAGAAAATTGGCCCAGGGGTTTCAGAGGAGAAGTTGTTCAAAAGTGTGGACATACAACAGACGGATGGACCAAAGGCCATAGGCGACGGATGGCAAGTGATCACAATAGGTCATCCCGATCCTTCAGCTCAGGTGAGCTAATAAACAAGAAGGCCGAGGGCCCTAATCTGCTCACCTGAGTGACGTAAACCGTTGGCACTTGGTTGCCATGGCAACCACAGTTCTGCTTAGATTCCAGTTCTTTGAACAAGTTTCAGTAAGTTCCTCCCAAGCCTCATTCCTCGAAAGTTTGGTCCAAATTGGACCTGTGGTTTAGGAGATGTCAACTGTTGACAGACGATGGGCGACTGACAAAGGACGCCCGAGTGGTCTATCAGAATATCTAACTGAGCAGTACGTGCTCAGGTGAGCTAATTATATTGAAATTGGTCCAGTGGTTTCTACAAGAAGAGTTTTAAAATTTTCTATACAGTTATACAGGGAAAATAAGCCACCGGTTGCCAAGTTTTTTTGACAACTCATGATGGTTTGAACAATCTTGGAAGAGGGTCACTACCTCCACACCTTGCCCACCCCACCCCACAACACCCCCACCCACCTACAAACACACACACACCTGCCATGGATCCAGGTTTTTTGAAAAATCATGGCGGCTTGAACAATCATGGTAGAGGTGACCAAATGTACATTTCTGCCCATTAATATGTGGTGTCTGACAAGAAGTTTTTAAAGTTTTCTATATAGATACATAGGGAAAATAAGCACCCTCCACCCGCTCCACCCACCCCCAGCGGCCAAAGTTTTTTTTGGAATCATAAAGGCTTGAACAATCTTGGTAGAGGAAACATTCCTGTCATTTTATATTGAAATTGGTTCAGTGGTTTCTGACAAGGAGGTTTTTTAAGTCATCTATATAGATATAGTGGGAAAATAAGCCAAGCCCCCCTAGAGGCCATAATTTTTGATGAATCAGGACAGCTTCAATAATCTTGGAAGAGGGTCACCTTATGGAAACATTTCTGCCAAGTTATACTGAAATCAGTCCAGTGGTTTGTGACAAGAAGACTTTTTAAAGTTTTCTATATAGATATATAGGGAAAATAAGCTCAGCCCCTTGGCAGCCATGTTTTTTTATGTGTCTATAGTCTAGAGGATCATCAAAGGAACATTTCTGCCTTATTATACTGAAATCTGTACAGTGGTTTCTGACAAGAAGATTTTTTTTTTTTTTTTTTTTTTTACAGATATACAGGCAACCATGTTTTTTGACGAATCATGAGGGCTTGAACATTCTTGGTAGAGAGGGTCACCAAAGGAACATTTCTGCCAAGTAATATCTGTCAAGTAGTTTCTGACAAGAAGATTTTTAAATTTTTCCATATAAATGTATAGGGAAAATAAGCCCTGCCCCCTTGCAACCATGATTTTTTCACAAATCATGATGGCTTGAACAATCTGAGTAGAGAGTCACCATAGGAACATTTCTGTCATATTACATTGAAATCGGTCAAGTGGTTTCTGACAAGAAGATTTTAAAAGTTTTCTATACAAATATATAGGAAAATTAAGCTCCTCCACCTTGCGGCCATGATTTTTGACAAATCACGACAGCTTGAATAATCTTGGTAGAGGGTCAACAAAGGAACATTCCTTCCAAGTTATACTGTAATCAGTCAAGTGGTTTCTGACAAGAAGATTTTCAAAGTTTTCTACAGAGATATATAGGGAAAATAAGCCATGCCACCTAGCAGCTATTTTTTTGAATCATGACTGCTTGGACAATCTTGGTAGAAGGTCACCTTGGAAACATTCCTACTATGTTATATTGAAATCGCTCCAGTGGTTTCTGACAAGAAGATTTTTAAAGTTTTCTGTATAGATATATAGGGAAAATAAGCCCCGTCCCCTAGAAGCAATGTTTTTAAACAAATCATGACAACTCGAACAATCTTGGTAGATGGTCACCAAGGAATCATTCCTGCCAAGTTACACGTTACACGTATATTGAAACTGGTCCAGTAGTTTCTGACAAGAAGATTTTTAAATTTTTCTTCATAGATATACAAGGAAAATAAGCTTCACCCCCTGGCGGCCATGTTTTTTTTTTTAATCATGATGGCTTGGACAATCTTGGTAGGAGGTCACCATAGGAACATTTCGGCCATTTATTGAAATTCATGGTTCATACAAAGTATTTGACAAGAATTTCCTTGACATTTCCCTGACACACAGCATTTTTTTTCCTGACATTCTTTTTTTTAAGCCCTTGTTGTTTCATTTCTTTCCCAGCTAGTCTCCTGGATTGTGTATGGAACTCAACTGGATTGGTTCCTGATTGTTGCCCTTTACTTTTACATTTCTACTGAAGATATTTATTTGCAGCAAATCCGAGAGTAAATTATAATTATAATATATACTAATCCTTTTGTTGACAATCTTAATTTAACTGAGATATACAGTGGTTCATTATAGAATGCTAAAAGTTTAGAATGTTGGCCTCCTTCAACTCCTACAGCCAACCCTTACCTTTTTTTATTAATCATATACTTTCAATAAATATTTATTATTTCTTTTTATTTTACTTTTTTTATTGAATTCAATTGGATATGGTGCTCTGACACTGGTTTCCATATATTGGCATTCAAAAAGGGGTATCTTAGCTATTACATGTAATAATTTCCAAAGTCAGTTCCCTATTTTATAGAAAACTGTATCAAGTGTAGTGCAATAGCCAAACTTTAGCAAAATTTAGACTTTAGATAATCCAAATTTCTCTACTTAAACATAATACAATCTAACTTAAGTATGGTCATTTTGAGTTCCAATGTATTAAAAAGCATTAACCTTTAAAGCACATTCTACAAAGCCAAGTAAAATAAGCACAGTAATATTCTTTAAACCTATCTGAATGCACACATACTACCTTGTAATGCACATATACACGTAAAAGTAAAAAGCTGTTCTTCATGTGACAAAATGCTTTTCACATGCATGTACTAGCAATATTCTAATTTAAAGCACCACATCCAGAACAACTAAAATCAACAAACCACCAAAGTCCACTTTTGCATATAAAGTGAAATGAAGTAATAGAGTTAATACAGCTAGTTGTAAACTTGCATCTATTGACACTTATCCTGGTGAATAAAATATAATGGAATTTTCCTCATATCAGGTTATTAGGATCAAACGATCTAAAGTACAAAATCTAGCAGTGGGCAGTGTATACTAAAATCAGACTGCACTATAGAACTATATTATGTAGATTAAGGATTAGAAGTAATATGCACATATACATGTACCTTTAATGTTAGTGAAAAAAGAATAATTACACTTTTGTCAATAGTGAAGAAACTGCCTTAGCCTTTGAAAAAAAAAATGAACTGGCTGACAACCAGATTAGAAAATTCCGACAAATCCACGACACTTTTACAAATTTTAAAATTCCGACACTTTCCGAAATCCCCTGACAATTCACTGACCTTGAAAAAATTATTTTTTCCCTGACTTTTCCCTGACACGTATGAACCTTGAAATTGGTCCAGTGGTTTCTAACAAAAAGATTTTTAAAGTTATCTATATATATATATATAGGAAATTTTTAGCCCCGCCCCCTGGCAGCCATGTTTTTTGACGAATCATGATGGCTTGAACAATCATGGTAGAAGGTCGTCATAGAAACAGTTCTGCTAAGTTATATTGAAATCGGTCCTGTGGTTTCTGACAGGAAGATTTTTTTTTCTGTATAGCTATATAGGGAAAATAAGCCCTGCCCCCTAGCAGCCACGTTTTTCAATGAATCATGACGGCTTGAACAATTTGGTAGAGGATGCTGCCAATTTATATTGAAATCTGTCTTGTGGTTTCTGACAAGAAGATTTTGCAAGTTTTCTATATAGATATATTGGGAAAATAAGCCTCACCCACTGGCGGCCATGTTTTTTCAACAAATTATAACGGCTTGAACAATCTGTAATATTGAAATCCGTCCAGTGGTATCTGACAAGAAGATTTTTTAACATTTTCTATATAGGTATATAGGGAAAATAAACCCCGCCCCTAGTGGCCATGTTTTTTAATGAATCGTGACAGCTTGTAAAAGTGACTTCTGATGTGATTATTTGTACAGGATACACAATCTTTGCAATGAATTTGTGCATGACTGTACATATTCAGAAATAATAGCAAAAATAAATGCCTTTTAAAAAAACAAAACTTGCTGTATGTTTATCGGGGTAAAAATCAACAGAGTAAAAGTTGTCCTTCTTAAATGCTACACACCTAATTGACCCGATATATGTTCCTACCAAAAATTATCAAGTTATCTCAAACAATATGGAAGTTATGGCCTGCATAAGATTTGGGCACCAGGGGTGATAAGTACATTATGGAGAAAGTGAGAGTACTCTTGAACACAACATGCCTACTGGTCTTTATTTATGCCTCTACCAAATATTATCAAACTATTTCAAACCACATACTCAAGAATTTGGTTTAGAAATTCATTCAGGGGAGGTAACTAGAAAACAACCACAGCAGAGGTTGTCCTTGTTGCATGGGACATGCCTACTGGTCCTTATCTATGCCTCTACAAAATATTATCAATATATTTCAAACCATTGAGTGCACAAAAATTTGGCTTAGAAATTTATTCAGTGGAGTGTACAAGAAAAAGAACAAAGCAAGATTGTCCTTCTTGCAGGTGACATACCTACTTGACCTGATATATGTCCTACCAAAATATAATCAAATTATCTCAGACAGTATGGGAGTTATAGCCTGCATAAGATTATAGATCCAGGGAAGATAAGTACAAAACAAATAGTGAGAGTTGTCTGTCTTGCATATGCCATGCCTACTGGTCCTTATCTATGCCTGTACCAAATCTTATCAAAATGTTTCAAACCATTAAGAAGTTATGGAGTCCACACAAATTGGCTTAGAAATTCGTTCAGGGGAAATAACTAGAAAAAAAAAAACAAAGTGATAGTTGTCCTTCTTGCATTCAATACTACTTGACCTGCTATATGCCCCTATCAAATATTATCAAAATATTATCCCAAACAATATGGGAGTTATAACCTGTATAAGAGTTCATTTTCATAGGAATAAACCATATAACGAAGAAAGTGAGAATTGTCTCTCTTGCACCCGACATCCCTTCTGGACCTTATCTATGCCTCTACCAAATATTATCAGAATATTTCAAACCATTAAGAAGTTATCGAGTGCACAAGAATTTAGCTTAGAAATTCGTTCAGGGGACACAACTAGAAAAAGCACAGAGCAACAGTTGTCCTTCTTGCAGGTGATACTCCTACTTGACCTGATATATGTCCCTACCATATATTATCAAATTACCTCAAACTGTGTGGGAGTTACAGCCTGCACAAGATTTCTGCTTTAGGGGAAATAACTACATGAAGAAGAAAGTGAGAGTTGTCTCTAGTGCGCATGACATACTTACTGGTCCTCCTCTTAATCCCTACCAAATATTATCAAATTATCTCAAGCAGTATGGAAGTTATGGCCTGCACAAGATTTCGGCTTCAGTGGAGATACCTACATAACGAAGAAAGTGACAGTTGTCTCTCTTGCACATGACAGGCTTACTTGTCCTCCTCTTCATTCCTATCAAATATTATCAAAGTTATGGAGCGCACAAGGATGCATTTACGGATAGACTGACAGAGGGATGGACGGACAGATGCCATGCTGATTGCTAATACCCCAAACCTATTGGTCATGGGATAAAAACTGGGAGTGAATTCTTTCATTTTTGAGTAGACTTCTTTCAGAATAAATATGTGCAGGAAAGCAAACAAAAGCCACAAAAATTGTCCACCTTGTACAAAATGGCAGCCAACTCTTTCATGTATATCCAGTCCCTTAAAATCTGAAGATTGTGGGTGAGCTGTTGGTGTGTAAAGAATACTCATATTGTATTAAGATTAAGGCCAGCCTACACATCTGTATGTTCCTGCTAGTGTGTTGAGTCTTGGCTGATTCAGCAGATTCAAATTGATCATATTTTTCTTATTTTATCCCAGAAAATTGGCTTTGATATTTAATGCAACTTATCTCCTTAGGCATGAAATTTCAAAACCTATTTTCTGGGAAAAATAAGAAAATATTTCAAAATGCTTGCAGAAATTTATAACAAGAAGGCTCATCAGCATTAGGTGATTTATTTTTGCTATGGCAGTGAATGAGAATTTTCAGCATTTGAGCCATTCAAACATATGAGCTACTCTTTAAGGAAAGAATCAGCTCACAGGGCTAAAATAGGCCTTTTATGAGCAGACCCATCCTAACCCCACACTCATTGAGGAGGGAGACAAATCTTTCAATGTCATTTATTTGCCTAGCAGGTATATTCATTCCCGTGTCTTTATTGTATTTTGCTATGTGTGTTGTTAGCTCATTTGCATACAAGTAAATTACTTTATGTTGCTGACTGAGCTAATTTTGATAATGCAAAAACAGAAGTCTACTTTTGTTTCTAACTAAATTTTCCAGACTGTTGTTTTGATATATATAATGTTCATAAAATTAAATAGAATAAATGTTCTGATACATTAAGTTCCCATGAAAATATACTCAACAAAATAATTTAAAGACCACCAGTTTTATTTCTCCTTTGATCATCACTAAAATACGACCTTCAAATTTTACAGTTATTTTATGGACAAAACTGGAAGTCTCAGCCCTATTTCAATCACCTCAACATGTTCAGCTACAAAAGTGTCAATGGCACCAACAACGCTAGACCAAAAGATTCTAAGAAAAATGGGAATTAAAAAAAAAAAATGATTTTTACCCCAAAATGAAGTTTTTTAAAAATACCGGAAAAATTCTTTGTTTAATGAAAACAATACTCTATCACACACAAAGTCATGCAAACACAACCTTCATTCGAGTAAAAGACACACAGATATGGCCAACCCTTTGAGAGGATAAAAATGCCTCGAAAGTTCCCCATAGACAACGAATAATCTGTAGAGGGTGCCTCTAGCAAAATGTGCATTTCTTGATAACAAATATGAGTTTTTCACATATGGGAGCCCAAACATCACTTTTGACGCGAAAATGTAAAATTTTTAATTTTTGGGTATAAAGTAGTGTTTTTTGCAAATTTTAAAATGAAAATTTTTATTTCAAATTTGTTTGTTGGAAACACTCCTTTAGGGCTTCCTTTTAAAGAAACATTCAACGATAGTTTGATATCTTCTTTGGTTTTGCCCATACACCCGCCAAAGTTTGTATATGTGGAAATTTGCAGTGGACTTTAAATTATTTTGAGGAGTATAATTTAAGCTGTCAGTGAGGCTTTGAAGAATCGGCACACTCATTGTGAAAGAAACATACTTTCTTATCATAAAAACACATAAAAAGACACATATTCCTGAAAACTTTTAAAGTAATTAGAGTATAATCACTATTCAATTTATAAAATTATTACCTCCCTTGACCTAACTTGGCTATGTAGCCTAGTTAGAAAGTACATATTATTTAGGCAATATTTTCTCTTATACATGTAATTCTTTATTGCACAGTCCTTAGAAGCATTTTATAACAAACTAGGGGTTGTTTAATTTTGTTTGGAAATTGTATTTTTAGACAACAAAAAAATAAGGTTATATCGATATTAGCTCTGTCAGCCGCCTTTAAGATGCAAACAAAACACTATGTCTTTGTGTATTGGTTGTATGTTTTTTCCCTTCTTTTTTCATATGGGGAGAAGGTGTATGCCAAGTAAGATGATAGCAGCTTTTAAGAGGTGTGATAGTTATGGTAAATATTCTAAAATTTAATACACCAAGCTGTCTGACAATACGGTTTACATGTTTATAAATGTGTAGACCCAGATCAGGTGGCTCAGTCTGATCTGAGTCAACACTGTTCATCATTCCACTAAGTATTTTAAGAAACAACTGTATCAAAAGCAAAATTTAGGCCCAAAACGTATACAATATTTTTAAATTTTAGGATATTTACCATATTCAGAAATAGAATATAACACTAGGATTGATGCAACTGATAGACAGGCAGAAAACAGGACAGCTATATCACATAAAAAGCTTGTTGTGCTTACCATTACGAAAACAGGCCTATTCAAATATACTGAAAATTTCATCACCAAAAACTGAAAGTATTCAAATTTTTTTTTTTTTCATATTTCTGCTCAAAACATAGATTGTGGGTACTCATTAGAACCACCCTGTGTGTAAGCACAACAAGCTTTTTATGTGATATAGCTGTGAAAAATAATGTATACCCCTGAAAACCCAGTTTTACTATATAAAAGTGGGGTTTAAGGGGGTAAAAATTATATAGGTATGTTTTTGTGATGCTCCAGAGCCTTAGGTAGGATATTTTCAACTAAAAAGGACCCATACTTTTTTTTTTTTGTATTTCCACAAAAACCTATGTTACTGTATTCGACCCAATTACCGCACTGTGCGCTTAGGTTTTTCAAAATTACTGGGAACACTCATTTGTGGTAAAATATGTATCTACCTACTAAGGATACACTATAAAAAAGATCAGAAAAAGGACTTATTTGATGATTATGTGATTGTTTCTGATTTTCTTTATAAAAGCATATGTTGTGGGCACTCATTTGAATTGCATTGACAAGTCGATGCAATTCAAATGAGCACCCACAACATATGCTTTTAAAAAGAAGTAAAGAAAAATTACACTGGCTGTAATCTGAAGACTACGGAATTTCTTGACTGTGCGCTTATAGGGGTATGTGTGGTAATTAGATAGAATATGGTATGTGGGAATAAATTTGACTCGAAATATTGTGGGAGAAAACATTTCATTCAGCCAAAACTGGCGAGAAATTATTAACTTAATTTCAGGAACAGATTCATATGTCCAGATAAGGCACTTTTCTTCAACTGAAAAATACTAAATTAAATTTTTCTTATTTCTCTATGAAAACATATGATATGGGTACTCATTAGAAGTGATTCTGTGAGGCACTCATTAGAAGTGATTCTGTGCGGTACTTCTTATGTGTGCATAAGAAAAATATTATGTGAATACCCCCACTTACCTGGAGCTATGGAAATTTTAACAAAACCCTTAGCTAAATTACATTTTGTTATGAAATTTTTCCTCACATTTAGCAAACTTCCATGAGATTTTTTGGAAAAAAAATGAGCAGATATCTCTCAAAATATCATCAAAAATATCATCCCTGTTGTGGGTACTGACTGGAATTCATAGCCAAGATGACTTAAGAAGTGCCTTAATTACCGTATGTATTCGGACAACCAGGCCTGAGCAAACAGTGTATACCCAGATGAGATGCCCCAGAACGCGGCATCTCATCAGGGTCTGCACTGTTTGTCACTCATCTAGCAATTTTTAGACACAGTATCGGGTAGTAAATAGTCCTTGTTCAAATTTTAGAACAAGTATGGTAAGGAGTTGAGGTGTCCGAATATTAAGGGTAAAGATGGTACCCACAAGTTTGTTTCATGGACAAAAAAGTAAATTATTTATCTGTATACTCCTCTTTTCTAGACTTATGCTTACCTACAAATGTTTGAAGTCTTGTTAAATGATTGATTTCAGCTTAATCCTTAAGTGAATCTGGCCTGGAGAGAAGCATTACTCCTCTTTTCTAGACTTATGCTTACCTACAAATGGTTGAAGTCTTGTTAAATGGTTG
This sequence comes from Anodontia alba, assembly GCA_964016985.1. Taxonomy (NCBI): domain Eukaryota; kingdom Metazoa; phylum Mollusca; class Bivalvia; order Lucinida; family Lucinidae; genus Anodontia; species Anodontia alba. The sequence continues at coordinate 19,085,105 of OZ024829.1, forward strand.
AGTTCAGCTTAATCCTTAAGTGAATCTGGCCTGGAGAGAAGCATTACTCCTCTTTTCTAGACTTATGCTTACCTACAAATGGTTGAAGTCTTGTTAAATGGTTGATTTCAGCTTGACTACTTAATCCTTAAGTGGATCTGGCCTGGAGAGAAGCATTACTCCTCCTTTCTAGGCCTATACTTATCTACCAATGGTTGAAGTCTTGTAAAATGGTTGATTTCAGCTTGACTACTCGATCCTGAAGTCACTCTGGCCTGGACAGAAGCTACTTCTCTTTTCTAGACCTATACTTACCTACCAATGGTTGAAGTCTTGTTAAATGGTTGATTTCAGTTTTGTTTGTGGGGTCATGTCGAGCGCGGTCAGTTTACCTAACCACACGTTTACTGGGCAGGCTTAGTCCTCTAAGCGGTTAACCAGTAGTGTGTACATTCTTTCGCCAGAAACTGACAACTGCCCTTCTTGAATCAGCGGAAGGGAGAGAATGACCGTAGAAAATATTTCATGATCAATCTCCATGAAAGAATGTTGCCGACCTCGGCGGGGGTTGAACCCGCGACCTCCTGAGATTTCAGTTTTAACTACTTGATCCTGAAGTGAATCTGGCCTGGACAGAAGCATTACCGCTCTTTTCTAGACCTATGCTTACCTACAAAAGGTTGAAGTCTTCTTAAATGGTTGATTTCAGCTTGACTACTTGATCCTGAAGTGAATCTGACCTGGAGAGAAGCATTACTCCTCTTTTCTAGACTTATGCTTACCTACAAATGGTTGACGTCTCGTTAAATGGTTGATTCCAGCTTGACTACTTGATCCTGAATCTGGCCTGGAGAGAAGCATTTATATGTGGCTACCCTCTTTTATCTGGAGTTATGTATCAACTCTTGTCATATTCTAGATCAAGAAGACACTGCAGATTTTAAGCCTGAAAGTAAATGGAAAAATATAAATTAACTTGAAGTTATCACATAGTGGCCTAAATTCCCAACATTCAGCATGAAATATCTCACAATAGATGGTCTACATGCATGCAAATGTGATAAATCAGTTATACCATGGTTCTGCACATGTACGTGCGATAATGCACTCACTCACGCTCGTGCATTATTGCATCGTACATGCGCACAAACCATGGTATAACTAAGACTTAACCAATGGATATTCTATTGTCTCTATGTAAATAAAACTAAGGTTAATTCTCAATAACCAAAGATTATACCATAGCTGGACCATGGGATAATTTTCAGTTTTGAAAATTAATGTATGGTTTTATTTATAGATCTCACAGGTGTACTTTAGAATGACTCAGTGTACTTTAACCTTTTTCACTCTCTGGACTATAATTCCGCAGGCAATGACAAGTTGATATCCCCACACCCCTCCCCAACCCCCATGCCCCCGAAAAAAAAGGTTTTTGTTTTCTTGGAAAATAAGAAAAATATTTCAAAATGTTGTATGTTGAATTTTGTTTCAGCAGACATTTTGAAACATTTTCATATCTTTCCTAGAAAACAGAATTTGACATGTCATGCAAATTGTCTCCAAATGTCAAATGTTTATTGGAAAAAATAAACGAATCAGTTAAATTTGTGAGACAAGCGTTTCATTTGTGATTTTTGTTGATATTTTATGCTGACATGTATAGGAGGCAAATTTTTCTCCATGTTTCCACAGCCAGCAGATTATTCTTAACATGCATTTCTGACAGAATTTCAAGCTCCTGTGGAATACAGCCCTTGTATATCGATGAACCTCAAAATGTATGAAATCATCGTTAAAAAAAAAAAATCAATTTTTCAATGAAAGTTCCCATTTCCCTATAGGTATGAATATAATGAATATCCATATTTATACCTAAAGAAACAGGAACTATCATTGTAAAATTGATTTTTTTTTTTGTTATCATAGCCCATTTACAGTTTCATTGATATAGGTAGTCACAGTATTTAACCTGATATGTTGATATACAAGAGGACCAATGGTTCAACCCCACCCCCTTCCCCCACCCCCACGAGGTCAGCAACATTCTTTCGTGGAGATTGATCATGAAATATTTCCTACTGTCATTCTCTCCCTTCCACTGATTCAAGAAGGGCAGTTGTCAGTTTCTGGCAAAAGAATGTGCACAATATTGGTTAACCGCTTAGAGGATTAATCCTGCCCAGTAAATGTGTGGTTACTAGTTAGGTAAACTAACCGCGCTCGATATGACCCCATTGTTGACTGGGCTATAAAACCTCAACACAAACAAACACAGCAAGGGCTGATCTGAGTCTTCGATAGATGCACATGTAAATTGTAGGAAATGCTGTGCCCCGGCAAAAATATGCATTCTAGCCAAGTAAATGAATAAATAAATCAGCTGCATGAAAAGAAAATTAATTATCAGCCTCAAAATAACTAACAAATGAAATGTTTGTATTACCTCTCCGGTAAATATGCTGCCAACAGTTGCAGACATCACATTGTTTGGCATGCTGGCATCTACCAACAACCTAACTGCATATGCAATGCAAAGATAAGACATTTTTATTTTATTTAAAACATTTGACGCAGTAATCGGCAAAAGAGAAATGTGCACAAAAGATTATTGACCTTAAAATTCCTGTGTCAGTAAGCCTCGCCAAAACATAAAACCACTGCTCACCAACAAAATCAAAGGAATTAAAAAGTCTTTATGGCCAAGATTTAAGAAACCGAATCGATAATCGTTTTTCACACCCACCTCAATACATCTTTAACTAACGTGTCAATTACGAGTTGACACACAGGTGTGAGTTGACATGGAGTAATAAGCAAGCCTATAGATCTAATTTCTAGGGGGTGGTCGGGTGGTGCGAAGGTGTCGTGTATCTTATGTCACCGGGGCGTCCAACTTGATATTGGCTTACAGTTGGACAAGGCCTGCTATCCTTGTAGCAAGTAAAGGTAGAAGGGGAATGTTTTTATTTCTTCTGTTTCTTCACTATCATTCCTGTTCCTCTTTCTTTCCTGTTCTTCTCTTTCATCTCCTCTACTATCTCTTCTATATCTTTTCTCCCTTTCTCTGGGAGACGACACAAAATGACCCACAAGGGTTGACGTGTCGTTAAACCCCAACACAATCAATCAATCTAATTTCTATCTTTTAGCTTAACGGGGTGTTTGGGCATTTCTTTCAAAGTCAATGTCCTGTGCACCAGCAGAACCTTTTCAAGTTTGGTGAATGTGATCAGGCAAGTTTTGTTTATCCTTACCTCGTCATACATGGGAAACTGTGAACATTCATACAACACCTGTCTTGCTTTCGTCTGCTAACAAAGATATAACCGATAACTCCTTAAAAGTTTAACTTTCTATATCTACAACTGCAAAACGAAAGGTATGTTCCCTGTATCTGCAGAACAGGGATATTTATCAATATTATTTATTTTTACAGCACTTGTCATAAAGGGGTGTTGAAAGTCTTAAATAATTGTCAGTTTTTATGTAAAGCTACTTTCAAAGATATCTGTCATGCACAGCAAAACATTACATCTATTTTTTACTGCTTTGGTAATGTTCAGCAGAATGTAATAAGTAACCTTGTGTCTGACTTCAATGTTCCAAGCGAGATTATGACGTCATGGAAAATTCCTATCGAGAACATATTACGCTGTTTTTTCATTGGTTCAGTGTGACCTCATAAACGTTATCGTATCTGATCAACCGTAAATGTGTCAAGATGACTGAAATTTAATACGAAGCTGCAAGTATCTCGTAACTGTAGCAGATTTTGAGTCCTTGCGTAATGCATTTTATCGATATTCTCATTAGCTATCGAGAACTGAGTACTCCCAGATTGCGGCTGGCACGGCTGGTCTGTCATTATCTACTATTGTAAAGAGAAAAAATGAAAAAAGAATAAAGAAAGAAAGAAAAAAAGAAAGGTTGATCGGTAATGATACATGCGATAGATATTTTGTTTTTCTGTATTTAATTTTATGTCGATTAGCACTGTATCCTCAGGGGCTTTAAAGCCTTTTGGAATTCTGAAATTAAACTAAATTCTATATTTCCCTGGGTGGTGCCTACGTATGTATGGGGTTTTACCCATCTGCATTTTAAATACACGTCTCTATTAATAAATACAGATATCTGTATTTTTTGTTATTACATATATCTCTTATTGAAATGCAGATATCTGTAACTGAGAAAGAGATATCTCTGACTGAAATGCAAATATCTGTATTTGAAATACAGATAGCTCTATTTCTGATCATAATATAGATATCAGCATTTCAATTAGAGATCTGTATTGCAATTAGAGATATCTCTAATTACGTAAATTAATTCAGAGATCTGCATTTATAATACAGATATCTATAATCAAAATGCAGATATGTGTATTTGAAATGCAGATATCTGAATTTCTAAATTAAATACAGATATTTGCATTTCATTCAGTTAGAGATATCTATTATTGGCTAAATTATAGATATCTCTTTTTACTCCACATATGGGAAACTAATACACCTCCCTCGCCGATGTTTACATACCACCGATCAACGGTTACAAATCCCAAATGGCATAGGGCGCAGTTCACGCCCTCGCACACACACACACACACACACACACACACACACACACACACACACACAAATAATTAAAGATGCTCAAGATTTCATATTATCTCTGTACAGGCAAACCCGCCGCCACTTGTGCCCGCGGCCCCTTTAAGAGAAGCATATAAAATGTAATAGTTCATCCTGTCTGATTTTGTGCTCCCATTTCGGACCCTTCGCACACAGGAGCACGGGTTTAGATTTTTTTCCTTTTTTTTTTTTTTTTTTTTTCTTTTGTTTCGAAATTGTTTTAACCGTAAGATTTTTTTTTTTTTAATTTTGAAAAGTAATATTGATTATATCGTTTGAGGATCCGAATTTTTTTTTCCATTGCATGTGAGAACAAAGGATACTTTTGCTGCAGCATTACTTGACTTTTTTTGCAACAAATGCAGAGAAATTTGCAAACAACTTAAAAAAAATATGCACTATGACAATTTACAAGGGAAACTACTCAACATTCTTTCGTGGAGATTGATCATGAAATATTTTCTACGGTCATTCCCTCCCTTCCGCTGATTCAAGAAGGGCAGTGAAAGAATGTGCACAATACTGGTTAACCGCTTAGAGGACTAAGCCTGCCCAGTAAACGTGTGGTTATGTAAACTGACCGCGCTCGACATGACCCCACTGGGTTGACTGGGCCGTAAAACATCAACACAAACAAAACTTAATATTTCCTATAAATCATTTCTCTGAGCTAGCTCTGAGCTAATTCAGCAGACGACAATTGATCATACTTTTTTTTATTTTCCCCCAGAAAATAGGATTTGACAATTCATGCAATTTGTCTCAGTTGGAGACGCAATTTGAGATATCTAAACCTGTTTTCTGGGGAAAATAAGAAAAGTATTTCAATATGTAGCCCGCTGAAAACTTTACATAGAATGATAAGCATTAAAAAGCTAGGCTCAGGAAAATAGAAATTCCTCATTATTATTATTATTAGTGGTAGTACATGTATCATTATTATTTTGTTGTTGTTGTAAAACACAAAAGGTCTTGGCCAGTTATGCTTCATTTCTGTCTGACCAGGAGTTTTTCTCTGCTTTGTACAAATGAGGGTGTTCATAGGGTTTATTTATTCTCCTAGCTGCATTCTAGAAATTAGAACATTTTCCGGGGGAGGTCCCCGGGGAGGACACCTGGACTATCTTGACAAGCACTTGACAAGTGCATACATGACATGAATCTTTGGTTGGTGTTGGCCAGCAGTCGTTCAACATTGTTAATCGCGTCACCACGTTCTGGACCATCTTGATAGGCACTTGACAAGTGCATACTTGACATGAATCCTTAGTAGGTGTTGGCGAGCAGTCGTTCAACATTGTTAACCGCATTACCACGTTCTAGCCGTAAGGAGTAAGATATGTGTGAACCAGATTCTATGGGGTGCCGTTTTACTATTAATTCCCTATTTATAGGTATCCATGATTCGAATTAGGGATATCCATGATTCGAAATAGTGACATCACTCATTCAGCCCATTTATTGGTACACTAATTCGAATTGTGAATATCCTTTTATATGAATTAGTGATGTCACTAATTCGAATTATGGATATCCGTCATTCATTCCGATTTATGGATATCACTAATTTGAATTATGAATATCACTAATTCGAATTATGGCTATCCATAACTCAAATTATGGATATCAATAAACGGGCCGAATAATTGATATCACTAATTCGAATTATGGATATCCATATTTCGAATTAATGATATCAATGAATCGGGCTGAATTATTGCTGTCCATAATTTGAATGTGATATCCATAATTCACCACAGAGGATAGTGTTTAAGCTTATTATTTACAAAGGCTAATTTTTGATATCCATAATTCGAATTAGTGATATTAATAAATGGGCCGAACTATTGATATCCATAATTTGAACTATTGATATCAATCTCGAATTATAGATAACCAATAATGTAAATGATTTATGGATATCACTAATTCGATTTATGGATATCACTTTTTCGAATTAGTGATATAAGTTATTCAAATAAGTGATATCCACAAAATGGGCTGATTTAGTGATATTCGTAATTCGAATTAGTGATATCAATAAACCGAATATTGAATTATGAATGTCACTAATTCGCATGTATGTATATCAATAAATAATCATGGCTCTTTATGAATAATTATGGATATGACTACATGTAATTGGAATTATGGAGGTCACTTACTCGAATTATGAATATCTATAAATAACTAAGGATATCTATAAATAGGGAACAAATAGTAAAGCGGCGCCCCATAAGATTAAAGTGCCACAGGTTCTGTGAATTCAGGGCTGCATCAGATGTGCAGGTTACTCGAGAGTGTTTTGTCCTGGACCCCTGCTCCTATTGGCGCTCGTCATTTAGGTACAGGGATCTAGGGTAAAACGATCATTATTACTGCGCGCTACTAAACAAAGCCATGAAAGTCCGGAAACTCTGAAGCTTGGTTAATATCATGCATGTCAACAACTTTTAGCAGGAGAGTATTGATTGTTTGTTGTAAATAAAAGTTAAAAACAATCAGGTTCACAAAAAGAGATATCTTCATTTCAAGTACGGATATCTCTATTTCAGTTAGATATATCTGTTCTTTCTATTAATGCAGATATCTGTTTTTGAAATACAGATATCGCCATTTGAATTGCAGTTATCATTATTCAAATGATAATTAGAGGTATCTGTATTTCAGTTAGAGATATCTGAGATTCAAAAAAATACAGATATCTAATTTAAAAAGAAATATTTGCATTTGAAATACAAATATCTGTAATTAAAAATGCAGATATCTGTAATCTCAAATTTAGATATCGCTATTTAACAACCAAATAGAGATTATCTACATTCCAATTACAGTATCTGTATTTGAAGTACAGATATCTATACTCAAGTATAGATATCCATATTTAAATGCAGATATCTCTAAGTATGTGCAGATATCTGCATTTTAATGTAGATATCCGTTAAATGGGTATAAACCCAAACGGGCCACCATACGTACGGCCTGGGGCTAGATGTTTCAAAGCAAAATGAAATCACAAAAGTTGTCTCCCATTGTAAAAGTTGGCAAAAAATCTATCTGGTGTATCGAGTCTCCTTAAGGGGAATAGATACATTCAAGGGAGACAACTCTGTCAAATTTCTTTTACTCCTTTTTGAAAAAGGAGCTATTCTAAAAGGGGGAAAATGCTCCATTTAAGGATGGGGGTGGGGATTAATAGACAACTTTCAGAAGGGGATTGTGTACAGAGACGTAAACAGTAGGTGATTCATCACGCAATGAAAGCAAAGAAGCAGAAAGAAATAAAATTAGAAAAGGAAATTTTAGTGGTTTCCCTATTTGCAACTTTTATGCTGTCTCCCTGAATGAAGTATAACATTCTTACTGTGTCTTCCATTTCTTTTTTATATAAACAATCAAACAAAACCTCCCGACAATATATAAAAAATGACGTTAACCCGTTTATGCCTAGTGTCCCATAAAAGAGATATTGGCAAACAGTGTAGGCCTAGATCAGACGCTGCAGAACGATCAGGGTCACCATTCAGAAACATTTGTACTTGGTTTAGAAACTACAGGTAGAACGCAGTTTTTAATGTGCTTAGCAAATGTGACCTGTGATGACCTTGAGGTCAAGGCTACTGGAATCATTAGCAAATAGTATACAACGTATACGGACGCTATGCACAGAACCTTGCTGTGTCAAACGAGCTTTATTTTATTTTTTGTTTATTTTTATTTCATTTTATTTTATTTTATTTATTTTTTTTATTTTATTTTATTTTATTTTTTTTTTTTTTTTTGTTACTATTGGCGACATTTTACTGCATAAATCTGTCTTAGTTCTTCCATTTATGAAGACAAAAACAGACTCGATATGAGCCATCTTATCGGGCTCTTCACTGTTTGCCATTCTGTTATGAATTTACAACTGTAACCCTTTTGGCAACAATGGCAATGACCAAATGCAGGGATGGAAAAGTCTATTTCAGAAACAAACTCAGGATTGAAAGGTTTACTGTGCTCGATAACCAAACTCTTCCGCATTACCGATACTATATGGTGAAAGTGTCCTGACTTACATGGCTTGAGATACATGTATGGCATCTCGAAACCAAATAATTTACATAGTGCAAAATCGACAAATGGTCTAAGGGAAATAACTGCATTGTCGTTAATCTCCGGACACGTAACAGATAGTGTATAATCCTCATTTGGGTGTAATATATGAGTTTCAGAGAAAATAAGTCTTGACAGTCCATATGAATCGTCTGTCAAGCACACAACTTAGATGAAATGTCAAGCGTTGTTTTCTCTGAATAATATTAGTAATAATAATAAAATGGAATATCGTCTGCTACAACTTTACTCAGCGCTTTAAGGGTTAAAATCGGTCGACTGTTACAACACGGGCTTTGTCGCATAATTGTCACCTATACAATGAATAACTCGTGATAGCACGAGCTATATTATGTAACACATTCTACCTGATACCACAGACCCGTGCATTACGTGTAATCTAAAAGTACAATAAAAGGACCCGCGCAAGCGCGGGTATAACATTGGTATAAACAGACTTATTTCGAAACAATTAGTACAACATATAATATAATAAGAGTAACAATACAAAATTTAAGGATTGGAACGGAAGCACATGGTGCTTATTTTGTTCTTCTCCTTAGCAGGTCAATAAATTGTTAACTAAGCTTAGGGATATATTATACATGATAAGTTCCAACATAAGTGAAATTTACCACTAGGCATTTTATGAAAAGTATGATATACTGTTCAATGAAATGCAGAGAAAAGAAATCCATATTGAAGTTAAAGAAAAAAAAAACTTAAACGATACGAGGAAAAAAAAAAAACAACAACAACAAGTTGCTTTATAAGAAAGATTCAGCAAAGATCTAAATATGAGAAAAAAATTAATGTGGAAAACATAATCTACTCCTGCATGAAGAAGGATACACGACCAGGGGCGTGAAGGCAGCACTAAAAGTCATTTGGTAAACACTATCGCACTGGAGACTCGAAAGGTAGGGATATAAAATTAAAATCGTTTAGTATCTATGATAAATTTCTGTACTTTGTCAAATACAATGTATGTCAAACATAAAATTGGGAGATGCTGTCGAACAGTAAGATGCGTTGATGTGCGTACATGCGACATTCGAAGAAGTAATGATTTGCGTCTTCAACAGTTCTACAACGACAGAGGGGTGAGTCTGTTATAGGTTTTGAAAACGGGTAGTAATTTAAACTCCTGCAATTTGTCCGTAGCCTTGTGTGAAGTATCTGACACAGCTTTTACCTGTATAATAGTACACTGGGGCGCGTTCTCTCTGCCTAGCCAGAAAATATTTAAATGAATGTATAGAGTATAACATTAAAGAGCCATCTGACAGATTGAAACCCGAAAATATTGAAAGGTCAAGAGTTTATAATTTTTATTATTATTATTATTATTTTATTCGAATTTAATGTCTGTTTCATAAATCTTTCAATCATATCGCGACAGTGACTGGATGCGATAGTGATTTCAGTGCTTACTTTGAGAGTGCTGCCTTGCTGAAAAATAACGCCCCAGACATATGACGTGTTATTTCACTAAAACGCATGCCGACCAGTTCCGATTCATAGGTCTACTTTTTCTGAGCACCAAGAGTCCTGTGAATTCAGGGCTGCCTTAGATGTGCAAGTTACTCGCGAGTGTTTTGTCCTGGACACCTGCTTTTCAGAGAAAATAAGTCTTGACAGTCCATATGATTTGTCTTTCAAGCACACAACTTACATGAAATGTGAAGTGTTATTTTCTCTGATAATAATAATAATAATAATAATAATAATAATAATAATAATAACAATAATAATAATAATGAAATGGAATATCGTCTGCTACAACTTTACTCAGCGCTTTAAGGGTAAAAACCGGTCAACTGTTACAGCACGGGTTTTGTCGCATAATTGTTGCCTATACGATGAATAACTCGTGCTAGCACTAGCTATATTATGTAACACATTCTACTTGTTACCACAGGCCTATGCATTACGTGACAAGAAAATGACCAGCGCAAGCGCGGGTATAACATATAAGAGCCATTGGGCAGATTGCAAACTGAAAATATTGAAAGTCCATTGCTTAGTTTTTTTGTTTTTTTTTTTAAATATCTCTTTCAAAAATCTTTCAATCATATCGCGACGATGACTGGATGCGACAGTGGTCTCAGTGCTTACTTTTAGAGTGCTGCCTTGCTGAAATATCACACCTAGACACATGGCGTGATATTTCACTGAAACGAATGCCGACCAGTTCCGATTCATAGCTCTAGTTTCTCAAAGCTGAGCTGCTAGAGTCCTGTGAATTAAAGGCTGCATTAGATGTGTAAGTTACTCGCAAGTGTTTTGTCCTTGACCCCCTGCTCATGTTGGCGCTCTTTATCCGGGTAAGTGCCCATTTAATTTTTTTTTAATGAAAGTCCGGAAACTCTGAGGCTTATCAAACATACCAAAAACTTTAAGCAGGGAAATATTGATTATTTGTTGAAAATTAAAGTTAAAAACAATCAGGTTCATAACTATAAATATCTTCATTGCAAATACGGATATCTCTATCACAGTTATATATATCTGTACTTTCTATTAATGCAGATATCTGTTTTTGAAATACGGATATCTCCATTTGGATGGCAGATATCTTTATTCAAATGATAATTGTACATATTTTTATTTCAGTTAGAGAAATCAGTATTTCAAATACAGATATCCGAGTTTCCAAACATACAGATATCTAATCTAAATAGAAATATCTGCATTTGAAATGCAAATATCAGTAATTAAAATGCAGATATCTGTTATTCAAATTTAGATATCGCTATTTTACAACCATTACGAAAACTCGCCTATACAAGTATATAGAAAATTTCACCTCCAAAAAACTGAAAATTTTCAGATAAAAACTCTGATACTTTTTTATATTTCTGCTCAAAACATAGATTGTGGGTACTCGTTACAACCGCCTCGGCGAGGCGGTTCTAACGAGTACCACAATCTATGTTTTTGAGCAGAAATAAGAAAAATAATGTATACCCCTGTAAACCCCAGTTTTACTGTATAAAAGTGGAGTTTAAGGGGGTCAAAATTATATAGGCGTGTAATCATGATGTTACAACCAAGCAAAATATCTGCATTTCAATATGAAATATACAACTTTCAAGAAGGAGATTGTGTACAAAGACGTAAAAGGGGGGGGGGGGGGGGGGTGGGGGTGGGGGTGGGGGGGGGAGAGGGGCAGACAAACTTATCAGCTGAATCAACGCCCCTTAATGCCTTTGATAAGCCGTTCATGCTTCAAATGTTCTCGCAGATTAATCACGCCATGAAATCAAAGCAACAAAAAGAAAATAAACGAGAAAACGAAATTTTAGTGGTTTCAGTTTTTGCAACTTTTATGCTGTCTCCCTGAATAAAGTATAATATTCTTACTATGTCTTCATTTCTTGTTTATATAAACAATCAGAAAAAACCTCCCGACAATATATAAAATGACATTAACACATTTATGCATAGAGTCCATTAAATGGGATATTGGCAAACAGAGTAGACCTAGATCAGACGCCGCAGAAAGATCAGGGTCACCATAGTTTGCATTAGATGCAGAAATTTTCGTAAAACATGGTGACAATAAAAACTAGCAGACACCCATAATACTGGAAATGGACCGGGGCACTTATGTACCTATGTTAGAAACTACAGGTAGAACGCATTTTTTTTATGTGCTTAGCAAATGTGACCTGTGATGACCTTGAGGTCAAGGCTACTGGAATCATTAGCAAGTAGAGTACGACGTATACGGACGCTATGCACAGAACTTTGCTGTGTCAACAAGCTTTATTATTTTGTTATTACTTCTGGCAACATTTGACTGCATAATCTATCTGAACTTTTCCATCTATGAAGACAAAAACAGACGTTACGAGCCGTCTCATTGGGATATTCACTGTCTGCCATTCTGACTTAATTTACAACTGTAACCCTTTTGGCAGCAATGGAAGTGTTCAAATGCAGCTATAGAAGAGTCTATTTTAAAAACTCAGGAATTAAAGGTTTACTGTGCTCGGTAACCAAACTCTTCCGCATTTCCGATATTATAGGGTGAAAATGTTCCGACGTACATAGCTTGAGATACACGTATGGCATCTCTGAGCCAAATAATTCACTTAAGTGCACAATTGACAAATGGTCTAAGGGAAATAATTGCATTGTCGTTAATCTTCGTGGAGGGTAACAGGTAGTGGATAATCATCATTTGCGTGTAACATATGAGTTTCAGAGGGTAGATTTCAGCGAAAATAAGTCTTGACAGTCCATATGTATTGTCTGTCAAGCACACAACTTACATGAAATGTCAAGTGTTATTTTCTCTGAAAATAATAATAATAATGAAAAGGAATATCGTCTGCTACAACTTTGCTCAGCGTTTTAAAGGTTAAAACTGGTCAACTGTTAAAGCACGGGCTTTGTCGCTTAACCTTCGCCTAGACGATGAATAACACGTGCTAGCACGAGATATATTATGTAACACATTCTACCTGTTACAACAGGCCCGTGCATTTAGTGTCATCTGTAAATACAAGAGAAAAAAAAAAAAAAAAAAAAAGCGCAAGTGCCTATGTAACATAAAAGAGCCATCGGACAGATTGTAAGCTGAAAATATTGAAAGGTCGATTATTATTATTTTTTTTATTTTATTTTATTTCAGTATCTCTTTCAAAAATCGTTCAGTCATATCGCGACGGTGACTGGATGCGACAGTGGTCTCAGTGCTTACTTTGAGAGTGCTTCCTTACTGAAATATCACGCCCCAGACACATGACGTGATATTTCATTGAAACGCATGCCGACCAGTTCCGATTCACAGCTCTACTTTCTCAATGCTGAGCGCCTACTAAGAATTCAGGGCTGCAAAAGATGTGCAAGTTACTCGCGAGTGTTTTGTCCTGGACCCCTGCTCCTGTTGGCGCTCGTCATCCGGAGTAAAACGTTCGCTATCACTGTGCGCTGCTGAATACAGCCCCGGTCAACAAATTAGTGCCCATTTTTAATGAAAGTCTGGAAACTCTGAAGCTTGGTAAATATCAAGCATGCCAAAAACTTTTAGCAGGGATGTATTTATCATTTGTTGAAAATGAAAGTTAAAAACAATCAGGTTCATGACTAGAGATACCTTCATTTCAAATACAGATATCTCTATTTCAGTTAAATATATCTGTACTTTCTATTAATTCAGATATCTGTTTTTGAAATGCAGATATCTCCATTTAAATTGCAGATATCGTTATTCAAATAATAATTATAGATATTTGTATTTCAGTTAGAGATCAGTATTTTAAATACAGATATCCGAGTTTACAAAAATACAGATATCTAATCTAAATAGAAATATCTGCATTTGAAATGCAAATATCTAAAATAAAAATGCAGATATGTGTAATTCAAATTTATTTTACAGCCAAATAGAGATATCTGCATTTCAAATACAGATTTGTATTTAAAGTACGAATACAGATATCTGTAATTGAAGTATAGATATCTGTATTCAAATGTAGATATCAGCATTTAAATGCACCTATCAGGTGTATCGAGTCTTTTTACAGGAAATAGATACACTTTTAAGGGGGGCAACTCCGTCAAAATTGTTTTACTCCTTTCTGAAAAAGGAGCTATTCTAAGTGTAAAAAAAAAAAAAAAAATAAATAAATAAATAAACAATGCTCCATTTAGTGTGTGCGCTGGGGTAGGGGGTGTGAATATACAACTTTCAGAAGGAGATTGTGTGCAAAGACGTAAACAGTATGTGACAAAACGTCTCCTTTTTAAAAATGGCAGACAATTTTATCAGCTGAATCAACTCCCCTTAATGTTTTTGATAAGCCGTTCTCGCTTCAAATGTTTCCGCAGATTCACCACGCCATGAAAGCATAAAAACAAAAAGAAAATAAATGCGAAAAGGCAATTGTAGTGGTTTCAATTTCTGCATCTTTTATGCATAGTCCATTAAAAGGGATATTGGCAAACGGTGTAGACCAAGATCAGACGCCGCAGAACGATCAGGGTCACCATTGTTTGCATTAGATGCGAGGATTTTCGTAAAACATGTTAACAATAAAACTAAGCAGGCACATTATATTGGAACTTATGTACATGGTTTAGAAACTACACGTAGAACGCAATTTTTAATGTGCTTAGCGAATATGAGCTGTGACGACCTTGAGGTCAAGGCCACTGGATCTTTAGCAAACAGTGTACGCTATGCATAGAACTTTGCTGCGTCAAGCCAGCTTTATTAGTTTTTGTTACCTCTGGCAACATTTTACTGCATAAATCTGTCTTAACACTTCCACCTATAAAGATAAAAATAGACTCGTTACGAGCCGTTTAATCGGGATCTTCACTGTTTGCCATTCTGTTCTTTGTTTACAACTGCAACCCTTTTGGCAGCAATGGAAATGTCCAAATGCAGGGAATGGGAGTCTATTTCAGACACTCAGGATTAAAAGGTTTACTGTGCTTAATAACCAACCCCTTCCCCATTTCCGATATTATATGGTGAAAAGTCCCGACTTACATAGCTTGAGATTCATGTATGACATCCCTGTATGAGATCACTTGTTCGAAATCGACAAATGGTCTTAAGGGAAATAACTGCATTGTCTTTAATCTTCCTGACAGATTGCAGGTGGTGGACAATCCTCATTTGGGTGTAATATATGTGTTTCAGAGGATAGGTTTCAGAGAAAATAAGTCTTGACAGTCCATATGAATCGTCTGTCAAGCACAAGCTTTACATGAACTGTTCTGTGTTATTTTCTCTGAATAATATTAATAATATTAGTAATGGAATATCGTCTGCTACAACTTTGTTCAGAGCTTTAAGGGTTAAAATCGGTCAACTGTTACAGCACGGGTTTTGTTGCTTAACTGTCGCCTATACAATGAATAACGAGCTAGCACGAGCTATATTATATAACACATACTACTTGTATTAACAGGCCCGTGCATTACGTGTCATCTATAAGTACAAGAAAAGGAACCGCGCAAGCGCGGGTATAACATTAAAAAGCCATCGGACAGATTGCAACCTGAAAATATTGAAAGGTCGATAGTTTAATTATTTTTATTTTATTCGGATTTAAAGTCTCTTTCAAAAGTCTTTTAATCATATCATGACGGTGACTAGATATGACAGTTGTCTCAGTGCTTACATTTAGACTGCTGCCTTGCTGAAATATCACGCCCCAGACACATGACGTGATATTTCATTGAAACGCATGCCGACCAGTTCCGAGTCATAGCTCTACTTTCTCAATGCTGAGCGCCAAGCGAAAGAGCAGCTAGTACCATTTTTAACGTCTTTGGTATGACTCGACATTAGATTGAACCTCCTCTCCTTCCCCTCAGAGTCCTTCCCCCGCACCCCCACCCCCAACAAAACCGGATGTAAAGCAGAGGCTCTTGAAACTGAGTCACTGCACCGCTAGGTTAAAAGGTCAATGGCCTGCTAATTTCGAACGGCTTTATACCCCGCCACACGGTAGTCCGTCTGTCAGTCTGGTACGTTCGTCCATCTGTCGTACGTCCGTCCGTATTTCGTTTACAGAAGATAACTGGAGTGAATATGAATGGATAGTCACCAAAGCGGGTGTGTTTGTTTGTTTGTGTTGAGGTTGTACGGCCCAGTCAACCCAATGGGGTCATGTCGAGCGCGGTCAGTTTACTTAACCACATTTACTGGGCAGGTTTAGTCCTCTAAGCGGTTAACCAGTATTGTGCACATTCTTTCGCCAGAAACTGACAACTGCTAAAGCGGGTGTGTAATTGGTACTGTAGATATCTGATATTGGCTTGCAAACTGGCAAATTTCGTCAATTTTGTAGGAATCTGCCCACCACAGGAGAGGCTTGGGGTATGATCGTTTCACGTTTCCATATTAGCCAGCGCATAATAAAACTAAAAAAATGTCTGGCCGCCCTTCAGGACCAAAGTCATATGGTCATTTTAGGCCCCCATAACCACTGGTAAAG
The DNA here is from genome assembly GCA_964016985.1 of Anodontia alba. NCBI lineage: Eukaryota > Metazoa > Mollusca > Bivalvia > Lucinida > Lucinidae > Anodontia > Anodontia alba. Next base: position 19,101,780 of record OZ024829.1, read on the forward strand.
AGCCATCAATTAGTTTAAGTAATTCTCTAACGTTAACTTATCAACACTTCTTAATTTTGATGTTCATCATTATCAACAATCGTTCTATTTCGGAGTTAGCGTCGGCATCAACACTACTCTAAGCATACATGTAATTGGTACATGAGAAATGCAACAGACAAAAGTATAAAAAGAAGCTAGCAAAGACGGGCAGTTTGCAGTTGCTCGCGAAAACAAAAGTGCAATCTTGTCCCGCCACAATAGACTGAAATATACTAGAGACGGCCATGTTTGTGTAATGTTTATCCGAAAATTGGTCATCGCTTTTTTTGTTGTTGTTGTTTTCTTTTCTTTTTTTTTTTTTTTTGTTTGTTTCGTTTTTTTTTTTTAAACTATGACCGCATTAACTTGTAACTGAGCAGTTTCGGATAATTGTATTATTGTAAAACCCTATTGCAGCGAAAGCGAGTTCGATTCGATCTCGAGATAGTGTATAATGACATAATAGTTTCTGCCAGAAACGGCACTCCAGTCCGTTGAGTACCGATATTCAACAACCCAGGCAGAATGCATGGATGCAGAATGCATGGATGAATGTACTGGAGTAAACGGTCATTATGTAAACAGCTGTTAAAATGCTGAAGTGACAAAAACGTCAGCCTCCTCTTCGGGTGGAATAATGAACTATATTGCCTTTGAGCGCATTATGTAACTTACATAATGTTATAAAAAATGTTCGATTAACTGAGGTGTGGTTTTAAATTGTGTTACACAAAGCTGGTACCAGAACTGCGACAGTGCAATCGCGACACCACAACCCTTAAACTCTTAAATTGATCTCTGATGCGTTCGTTATACTGTGGCTAAGTTAGCATTAGTATCGGCCAGAGTATAACAAAGGCGCAACGATAACAACTGTGAATCGAGTCGCACGCGGTCATCGACGTGGTCAGGGCCTATCTGCTACTACGGAAAAATTTGAATAAAGAGATTGTCTTTTAATTTTAGGACCAGAAAAAGCAAACACATTCCATAAATCAGAAATAGGAACTATCAATAAGAGCAATATGCTGCCGAATCAATGTTGAAAACGCGCTGGTAATAATTTGTTTGTTTTGTAATATAGATTTGCACTTTTTCCACCAGAGTGTCAGCAGTTTTGGTGTTGACCGTTCCAAGATAATACTGTTGCAGTTTTGGTGCTGACCGTTCCAAGATAATACTGTTACAGTTTTGGCGTTGACCGTTCCAAGACAATACCGTTGCAGTTTTGGTGTTGATCGTTCCGACAATACTGTTGCAGTTTTGGTGTTGATCGTTCCAAGACAATACTGTTACATTTTTGTATTGACCCTTCCAAGATAATACTATTGCAGTTTTGGTGTTGACGTTCCAAGATAATACTGTTGCAGTTTTGGTGTTGACCATTCCAAGATAATACTGTTGCAGTTTTGGTGCTGACCGTTCCAAGATAATACTTTTGCAGGTTTCGTGTTGACCGTTCCAAGCCAATTCTGTTGCAGTTTTGGTGTTGATCGTTCCAAGATAATACTGTTGCAGTTTTGGTGTTGACCGTTCCAAGATAATACTGTTGCAGTTTTGGTGCTGACCGTTCCAAGATAATACTGTTGCAGGTTTGGTATTGACCGTTCCAAGACAATACCGTTGCCGTTTTGGTGTTGATCGTATGCTGTTGCAGTTTTGGTGTTGATCGTTCCAAGATGATACTGTTGCAGGTTTTGTATTGACCGTTCCAAGATAATACTGTTTCAGTTTTGGTGTTGACTTTCCAAGACAATACTGTTGCAGTTTTGGTGTTGACCCTTACAAGACAATACTGTTGCAGTTTTGGTGTTGACCATTCCAAAATAATACTATTGCAGTTTAGTGTTGACCTTCCAACATAATACTGTTGCAGTTTTAGTGTTGACCGTTCCAAGACAATACTGTTGCAATTTTGGTGTTGACCGTTCCAAGAGAATACTGTTAGAGTTTTGGTGTTGACCGTTCCAAGAAAATACTGTTGCAATTTTAGTGTTGACCGTTCCAAGATAATACTGTTGCAGTTTTGGTGTTGATCGTTCCAAGATAATACTTTTGCAATTTTAGTGTTGACCGTTCCAAGATAATACTGTTGCAGTTTTAGTGTTGACCGCTCCAAAATAATACTGTTGCAGCTTTAGTGTTGACCGTTCCAAGATAATACTGTTGCAGGTTTTGTGTTGACCGTTTCAAGATAATACTGTTGCAGTTCCTCTTCGTTTGTCTGTTTTAGCTTCGTTGTCTTTCAATTGTCATCAAGAAGCTGTTTGGGGCGTGCCATACGAAAATATGTCTTGGGGCATATGCGGACAGCGAAGGCCCAGATTAGCCTGCAGTTTAAAGTAGAGTGACCATGGCTTTCACTGTCTGCTAACAGAATCATTGGATACTACAAAATATATGAATGGAAAGAAACGGCATGTGTTATATCTTGCGCATGCACGGATATATCCGAACATGCGCATTTAGCACATTCGAAGCCAATATTTCGCTTGACACGGCCCGTTTAGAGTGGCATTGCGTGTGTTCAAACCATTATCCGGAGCCTGAGAAGAAATGTGGTCAATGAGCATTCCTGCGTATTTTCATACCATTGTTTTCTCCATAACTAAATCAGCATGGAAGAGTTCACCAAAATAATACTGTTGCAGTTTTAGTGTTGACCGCTCCAAGATAGTACTGTTGCAGGTTTTGTGTTGACCGTTTCAAGATAATACTGTTGCAGTTCCTCTTCGTTTGTCTGTTTTAGCTTCGTTGTCTTTCAATTGTCATCAAGAAGCTGTTTGGGGCGTGCCATACGAAAATATGTCTTGGGGCATATGCGGACAGCGAAGGCCCAGATTAATCTGCAGTTTAAAGTAGAGTGACCATGGCTTTCACTGTCTGCTAACAGAATTATTGGATACTACAAAATATATGAATGGAAAGAAACGGCATGTGTTATATCTTGCGCATGCACAGATATATCCGAACATGCGCATTTAGCACATTCGAAGCCAATATTTCGCTTGACACGGCCCGTTTAGAGTGGCATTGCGTGTGTTCAAACCATTATCCGGAGCCTGAGAAGAAATGTGGTCAATGAGCATTCCTGCGTATTTTCATACCATTGTTTTCTCCATAACTAAATCAGCATGGAAGAGTTCACCAAAACGTGGAAATTATCAGTGCATCACCATGTTACACTGATAATAAACGTCAAAAAGATTGCCTTTCGAAACAAAGAACATACTACAGATTAAAAAATATAAGTTTTATTGAAACTCATCATAAGCAGTAATGAAAAAAAAAGGTAAGAGAAAAGTCAAGGGAGTGCCACAATCACAAGCCCGCAGCCCTTCCAAGACAGCAAGCGGAAGCGGATACAGACAAAACCAAACAAGCGCAAATCGAACAAACGTACGAAAAGCACTAAGATTAGCTCTCTCTTTCCCAAGCGAGGTGATCGCAATGCTCAAAGGACTTACAAACACAAGAACAAAATAACACCAGGTAAAACTTTCAACAAATCGCCTCGTAGAATAAACCACAAAGCAATAAAAAGTAAGACTAACACCGGGAACGCCGCCTTAGAACGGCTGGCAGAATAAACCACCGGAGGAGGTGATGGGGCGGGGGTGGAGGGGGGAGCCGGCGGGCGGGCGGGCGGACGGAGGTGGGGGGAGGAGTGTGCAACACTGCTTACGTACTCTAGCGTATACATGAGCAGAACTCCATTTTCAAAGACACCACAATGGGCCCAATGATCCCAAAGAAATTGAAATATAATATTTACTATAATGAAGTACGGGATGATGTTCTACGGCTGACACACGGCACCAATACCAGCTGCAGTGTTGTAAAATAAACGTCAAAAAGATTGCCTTTGGAAACAAAGACCACAATACAGATTAGAAAATGGGAGTCTCGGTTTTATTGAGACTCTTCATAAGCAGTAATGAAGTTTACAACACTACTTACGCTCTCTAGCGTATACATGAGCAGAGTTCCATTTTCAAATAAACTTATGTTTCAAGCTGGATTCGACCATATCAAGAACTCTACTAGGTTTAAGGACTTCTTAGCCACTTGTTCATAGGCAGGAACTTAGAAGTGATTGGAAACATTTTTAGGGAAGGTATTTATGTCCAAATCAATTTTACATGTCCAAATCAATTTTACCCCCTTCTGAAAAGGGAGCAATGTAGAACAAACCTACGCGTTGATACGTAAATAAAAACCTAAAACATGTTGTTTTTGGAAACAAAGAACACAAAAAGAATGGGAATCAGAGACTTGATTTTATTATGTCTCTTTTTATTCAGTACTGCAGTTTGCGCCCCACTCCTTGCACCAGCTTGAGCGGTAGTCGATTTTCAAAGTAGCCAGGAAAAAAAGGAAATTAGATATAACCGGCAGAATAATGAAGTACTGGGATACGTTTTACGGCCGCCAGACGGCATTGACATTGTTGCATGTCTGACTTACAGAATTAATTGTTGTGCAAAATACAACATTACCCAAATAAAGAACGGCAGCTCATTCGAAGACAGGAGTTATTTAACAATAGTGTATTTACACCAGGCTTAATCTAAACATACGAAGGAAATTTGGGAACAACATGTAAGTTACTCCATCTTTAACTAAAATATTACCATTTTACTTCAGTCTTTCATTCAGAAGCGGGGCAGTGTATAGAAAAGGAAATAGACAGTCACAAGGTATCGTCGTTTTAAACAGTTGTATAATCATCTGAAGTAATCAAATCACAGTTATCCATCATAAGGATCATGTTCTTATTTGATTTAATTAACAGTATCGTAGACAGTAGCTATGTAAGTTAGTATTTAGTCTATGGTCGGCCCGCGTGATCCTACAAGTTTGTGTGTGTGTGTGTGTGTGTGTGTGTGTGTGTTTTGTTCTGGTCTACTTACTTTTCTCTTGGTAGTGTTATGATCATATGATCATATCTGTGTAGTGGACTCTTAAGCAGACCAAACACGTATTTGATGCGCAACGCACGACAAGGTCCCTTATGCTTTTGCGGACAATGCCGGTCCAGATCAGCCTTCATTGTTCGCTTACAGAATCAATTGATACTGTAGTATATATAAGCACACAGAGCATGATGTGATTCTGATTGTTTCAGTTCCTGATTTTACCAATTTATTTTGTCCAGAACAGACTTATGTAGTCGCACGCTTATCTGGACATTCGTTATTTGCATATGGCATAAGGGCCTTTTCCCCACGCCCGCAAAATTGGTTAGTTACAGGTGTATCAGAATTAAATGCGAGGTTTCACGAAATGTAAATATAGATTAAATCCCCTCTACACCGTCTCCCCCTACACATCCCTTCCCAACACTCAGTACTCGTTTTAAAGGCACAGGGAACCAATTGGGACACTGGTAATAAGAAGATTTTAAGCTCTAAGGGAAGAATTTGACACCTGTTTTGCCATGATCACAAATGTTCTGTTGGTAAGAGTCCAATATACAAGTATTGGTTACTGTTTCAAGCGTTTTTTCTGTCTTCAAGAAAAAATGTGCGTGTACGTGGTTTGGATGGCGTTCTAAACTGTACAACTTTAGGTTTGCTGGCATTTACTCCAAGCTTGTTTAGTTCATACCAGTTGTTTAATTCATTTTATAAATATTTTAATTCTTCAGTTTCTACTCACAACACTACATCATCAGCATATACCAATTTATCGATCTTTTAGCCATTAATGTCAGTGCCTATATTAAGAGCATTTATTGTTTCGGTTAGGTCGTTGACATATAAATAAAAAAAAAAAAAAAAAAAAAAAACATACTTAATAGTGAGCACCATTATTTCAAGCCACATCCTACATTGAACCATTCTGTTAATCTTTCGTTGACTCTTACTGAGCACAATACATTGTCAAATATTGCAAGTAAGGCTTTACACATCGATCCTGACGTCAATGTTAGTCAATTCGGGGAATAATTTGTCTGTCTATGCTGTAGTAAGCTTTTCTGATGTCAAACGTGCAAACGTTTCTTTTCTGTGTAGTTTCCCTGTTTCTATTACTGACGTAATAGCTGCAATGTGGTCAATTGTACTCATATTTTTTTTTCTAAATCCAATTTGATTTTCAGTTAAGACTGAATTTTCTTCCTCCTGTCCACTTAACCTTGTATTTAAAGTTATGCAGTAAAGTTTATAAACAGATTATGTCAAGGTAATTCCACGGTGGTTGAGTGACTCTCTAAGGGCTGATGTTGATGAGTTTGGACCAAACTGGTTATAAGTATTCCCTCTAAGACAAGTAGCTCGATAGCTTCCGTCCCTTGGCGTACATCTAAGATTAGAAGAAAGATTCGAGAAGGACTAAAACTCATGCAAAAGCAAAAAATGACTGGCAGTAGTAAACTCGGATCTACGTTTCAGGAACTGAGACAGGATATCAAAGCTTATATAAGAAAAAAAAAACAACAAAAAAAAAAAAATAAATAAATAAAAAAGCATGATTTGTATGTGAACAATTTTATTGGCGACATTAAGGTTAACCCCAAAAACTTCTATCGATATACCGATAGTCAGAGGAAAGACAATGAGGGTATGTCTCCTCTCAAAAGGAGAAATAGTAGTGGTTTGGCCGAGTCTGAAACTGAGCAGGCTGAGGCGTTCAATGGTCTGTTTACAAATGTATTCTCCGAAACTTCGGAAAGTGAGGTCCCTTTACTTGGGAAGTCAGTGCTCCCCACCCCCCCCCCCCTATGAGCGACATTCACGTTTCAAATGAAAGGTCATAAGAATGATGAAATGCTTGAGGTTCTCAAAGGCTTTAGGACCTGATGAACTTCATCACAGAGTCGCTAAATAACCTGCAGTAGAACTTGGTCCTGTGGCTGCTCATTGTTCCAACAATCTCTTGATACAGGTGACATCCCTAAAGAACAGTCTTTGGCTAACGTCTGTCCACTTTATAAGAAGAGCGACAGAGCTTTACCAAGTAACTATTGTCCGATATCCTTGACAAGCGTTTCTTGCAAGATACTTTAACACATAGTATGTACAAATATTATGGCCCATCTTGATGAACACAAACTTCTACCTGATAGGCAACATGCTTTCAGGAAGAACCGTAGCTGTGAAACTAAGTTGATCACAGTAATAAATGACTGGGCTAAACCTTTGGCTGCGGGAGGTCAAGTAATTAAATACATTTATATTGGAATTCGAGAAGACCTTTGACATCCCTCCTCATGAACTTCTGAAAATGCAAACTTCGTTGATATGGAATAGGTAGAAAAAACTTAAGTATGGGTTGATTCTTTTCTATGAAACAGGCAACAAAGAGTTGTAGTCAGTGGTGCAAAAACTCAATGGGCACCTGTTTTGTCTGGTGTGCCGCAGGGCACTGTTCTCGGCCCCGTGTTTTCCCTTGTATATAAATGACATCATGGTTGAATAAGAGTCTGAGATTGATTTGTTTGCTGATGACTCTGTCTACTATCGTCTTATTGATAGCATTGAAGACACATCGAAACTCCAAAAGGATATTTATCAACTGGGAAAATGGGCCAGGAAATGGGGTATGAGATTTAAGCTTATGAAATGTAACATGACGCAGCTTACTAGGAAGCGGATCAAAAATATCAATGTCGTTTACTCCTCACAGGGAACAGACCTCGAAGATGTGAATGATATAAATACCTTGGAGTGACAATCTCTAAGAAATGGAATACTCGTGTAAACAATGTTTGCACAAAACAAACAGAACACTTGGTTTCTTAAGACGTAACCTATCGTCATGCAGGAAACGGCATGAAAGGAGTTGGTGTGATAAATCCTGTTGTGTGCTAGCCCTGTTTGTGACCCATGTGGAATAGTTTTCCAGGAAGAATCGGAAAAAGTTCAGAATCATACAGCTAGTTTTGTGACTGGTTACTACAAATTTGAAACTGGAAGTATGATGAGCATTCTTGAAAAGTTAGGGAGGGAGTCTCTTCGCAAGAGACGCAAAGTAGGAACATATTGCTATTCAAAGGTCTGAAAGGTAGAGCTAGTATACCTTGTGATGGCCTTCAACCCCAAAACAGGCGCAGCAGGAATCAGCATCCAATGGCATTTCAAATGTCATCTGCTAAAACTGACATTTACAAGCACAGTTTCTTCCCAGACACCATTAGGATTGGAATGCACTCCCTACATCTATGATATCCTCTGCTGAAAGTTCTGAGGTCTCGCTAGATTTACATCAATTGTGAGATCTAGAGACTAGTTTTCACAATCGTTGGCTGTGGTGAACGAATGTCTGCTGACGTGTCACCAGTAAAATATTCTTAATTATTCATTGCTTACATATAAGCTTGGTAAAATATCACTAGAAAACATTTATTGAACAGGGTATGAAGAGGATTTAAAAGCTGATCCATCCCAGAACTTCTGCAGGTACCTGATCTATGCCTCGAGGTTTGCTCGATTTTAAACTTTTGATAACTTATTTAAATTCGTCGACTCCGATTTCAGCATTCCTAATATTATACAAGAACATTCTTTTGTTCACTGGGCATAGTCAGGGACAAATCCACCCTTTGGGTTTGGTTCAGTAACTGATCGAAACTTGTTTTCCAGGAGTGCTTACTTCTCCATTTTCTAAATTCACTGTCGTTTGGATTTGTTTCCTTCTCTCTTGAGCAATACCAGTCTTTCCAAATTCTTTCCAAAATGGTTTATTTATCTGATGGATCTAGTTGCTATATTTCTAGTTGTCTTTTCCTCCAACAGTTTATCTCTGCTCATTGAACCTCTCTGTTAAACAGTTTCCTTCGTCTTAAAACTCTACTCTCTTTGATCACTTTTTGATTGTTTTCACCTTTTAATATGGCCTTTTCTTTTTAACAAATGTCATTTCATATGACAGACAGTTGGTCGTACCACCATCGTTTTCTCAATATTCTTTTCATATTACTCTGTCCTTTGTTAACTATTATTTTTCTGTGCTCTATCTTTCTGTACATTACAGTTTTTATTAGTGAAAAAAAATCTTTAATTCTGAATGTCTGTTTCTAATTTTGATATAAGTTGCACATCATGAAACTATCAATTTCAGCTTTCCATCCATCAGGAAAACAAGCCTATATAATTTTAACCCCTTAAACCCCACTTTTATATAGTAAAACTTGGGTTTACAGGGGTATGCATTACTATGTTTTGATCAGAAATATGAAAAATATCAGAATTTTTTATATGAAAATTTACCCTAAATATTGGGGCAGTTACGCATTTGCAAACAATGTTGATCTACATCAGATGCACAGAACGCTGCGTCTGATCAGGGTCCACACTGTTTGTCATACATACAACAACATTTTTGTCACATCAATGGATAGTAGAATAGGCTATTTCAAATTTTAGGACAAACCTGGTATGTAGATAAGCTGTCCCAATACTTAGGGTAAATACGGTACTTATTAGGAGAGAATAGCAACAACACTGGAATCACATCTTAATTTTTTTTCATCTAACCTATAGTTTCATAGTAAAGGAATCATTAAAAATTAGTTCAGGACTCCAGATAACAAGAATTTGCAAACAATAGTGTCCCTTAAAGTGCCAGTCATCACAGACGCAGGTGACGCTCAATTTCTTTTCTTTTAGTTTTCGAGAAAATAAGACTTGATATTTTGTGTGAATCTCTTGTTTGGAACAGAAATGACATAAAAAATCAAGCATTATTTTCTGAGAGAAAAACTAACTACTAAAATTTGAATAAATCCAATTACAGTGTAACCTTTATAATTCAAAGTCCAATGGACCAAACAGTTTTGTTTGAATTCTTCTTTGAATAATTGAGGATTAAAATGCATACATATATTTAAGTCCGGACTTCAAAATGATTTTGAATTATTGAGAATTTTGAATTATTGGCATTTGAATTTTCAAGGTTCTACTGTACTACCTAATAATGTGTCTAAAACTGCCAGATGACTGGCAAAGAGTGCAAACACTGATCGGACTCCCATTCTGTGGTGTCTGATCTGGGTCTACACTATTTAACTGGGCATATTTATGTATGTCCCAATTCGAGGGATAAATACCTGTATGGTTCAAATGAAATGCCCCTACATATTGTGTAAAGAAATCAGAGACATAAACAGTACAATGAAAGATTAGGGTCTTTGGGCATAAACATACAGCAGGACCTTTGCTATTTGATATACTCTACCATACTATATTTAACAAAATGTTCCAACTCTTACCTTACTTTTCCTAAAATCTGAACTAGTCAATTTGACAATCTAATAAGGTATCTAAAATGTTGTGATATAATGGCAAACAGTCTAGACTCTTATAAATAAAACTGTTTGAGCTTGGTCTAAACTGTTTGTTATGTCTATCTGTCCAATACTTCAGTTAAATATAGTACTTGCTGACTTGAAGGGACCTGATAAACTTTCAGGGGAAGGCAACTCTATCAAAGCTGTTTTACCTTCCTTCTGAAAACGGGTTTGATCTAAAAGGAAAGAATTTGCTCCAAAGGAGTCTTCTCTAAAAGGATAGAATTTTCTCCCAATGGGTCTATTCTAAGAAGCAAACAGCTCCCACAAGGTGCAAATTCTTTCACATTAAAGTAGACCTCTTTTCAGAAGGAGACTGGTTTGCAATCCAAAGTCACAACTGTAGCTCCCTTGTACGAGGGTTGTGCAAAAGCAAAAAGTTCTGTCACAAATAGGCTTACTTAGTTTTATCCCAGGTATATTTTAAAATGCTTCACTGCACTTGAATGGTGTGTTGAATAGCTAACGAAACCCATTTATTTCGTGCAAATTGCTTTCCAACTGACCGAGTTATTTCAAACTGAAATAGATGCAGTCATATACACTGACCAATTTACTTGTTACATTGGAACATGGACCAGAAGACTGAAATTCATAGCTATATTAAATGCCGCATTAGGCTTAATATAGATTCAAAGCAGATATTAAATGAATTGTGTGGTATCTATGGACCTTAGACCATTTCAATGCACACAGTTTTTAGGTGGGTTAAAGCTTTCAAAGCTGGGAATTTTCTGTTGAAGATGATACCCATCCTGGAAGGCCTAAAACCTCTATTACTAAGGCTAACATCGCTGCTGTAAAGATTGTGATTGAACAGGATGCACGATTGTCTGTCAAAGATATAGCTAGTGGTACTGGCATATCAGAAGACAGTGTGCAAACAATTCTGAAAAAGCATTTGGACCTGAGAAAGGTTTGCGCTAGGTGGGTACCTCATCTGCTCACTGAGAAGCAAAAGACATAATGCCTTAAATGTGCCTGGGAACTTTTGAAAACATACAAAGGCTGTAATAGTCGGGTTATTTCTAACTTGCTAACAGGTAATGAAACCTGGGTGCACATGTCTGAGCCACAAAGAAGGGCTGATAATAAGCAATGGAAGCGAAAACATAAAAAATGCCCATATATTGCCAAGAGAACCATAAGTTTGAAAAAGATGTCTGCAATTTTCTTTAATTCAAGTGGGCCAGTCGTTCAAGTGCCTTGTCCATCTGGTCATACAGTCACTGGCCGATTCTACAAGACTTCTGTGCTGAAGAAACTGAAAGAGTTTTACAATAAGAGACGACCAAGCAAAGGATGGTCAGGAGTCCACCTTTTACATGACAATGCCTTCTCTCATAAGTATGAGGTTGTTAAGTCTTTTTTGGCTTCTGAAAAGGTGGAAGTTTTAAACCATCCTCCTTATTCAACTGAACTGAGTCCCTGTGACTTCTTTTTTATTTCCAAGGCTTAAGAAAATGCTTTCTGGAAATAATATACGTCTAGAAGTTCTCTTGGCAGTGCTATTTATCAGTGTCTCCAACAGATACCAAAGAAGACTATTTATCTGCTTTTCGCGACTGGATAAAAAGGTTACAAAAATGTGTTTCAGTAAAGGGGGAATACTTTGAAGGTTTCTAATAAAAATATGTTTGATAAAATGTAGCACTGAAGTAATTCAAACCTAGTGACAAAACTTTTTGCAGGACCCTTGTAAAAAAGGTGCTAATTTACCAAGTGTATCATTCCCTTAAGTTGACGATGAAGGCCCAAAATATACTGCATGCAATGCTGTATAAATTTTACTTCGAGTTCAAGGCCTGCAACATAACATTAGCTATGAGCAAGATGCACTATAGATTCACTTTGTAAAACAGTGTTCCTGAAAAATCTGTATCTTCCTGGTGCAACTCAACATTCATTTGGAACTATGTGCCTGCACATGCTTATCAATGTCTGCTATGTTCACTATACCCTAAATGCCATATTTCTGATTGTGCAGCAAAAATATCTTATCTGGAGCCCAATTATTAATCAGACATAGCCCAATTATTGCTCAGAAACAGCCCAGTTATTACTCAAAATGGCAAAAATTATCACTCAGGAACAGATTTATTATTACTCAGTAATAGCTTAATTATTACTTAGAAAAACTCAATGAAAACTCAGAAACAGCTCTTTTTTGACTTACAAATAGTTAACTATTCCTAAGAAACAGATTTATTATTACTCAAAAACAACCTAATTACTACCCAAAACAGTTTTATTTTTACTCAGTAGTAGGCTAAGGATTACTCAGAAACAACTCAATTATTACTCAGAAATAGCCTATTTATCATTTAGAAATACCTAATTATTATATACTATACTCAGAAATGCTACAAAGAATGAAGAAATAGCAACTACATTATTTCAAAGAGCAGGTATAAGAAGATTCTTTCACAGCTGCATCGGATCAATAACTTTGTAAGGATAAGAGCATCAAAATGGAATATAAACCAAAACATAGGATGGAAGATAAGATCAACATGAGGAAAGAAAATGTCTTTTAAGTTACAATGAAGGTAAACAACAATGGTCCAGCTGAACCTGTTTTCAGTGTTCATCAAGACAGCACTGCCAGGCAAAAATCTGTATGAGGCAAAGGCTGGCAGCAAAATTCCAGGGCCCAGTTGTTCAAAGCTAATGATGTCATTAGTTAACGATTCGTTAAAATTTTCATCGAGTGATATGCAAATATTCTGATATTTTTTGCTGAAAAAATGTGAGTAGCAAAAGTTACTCACATTTTTTCAGCAAAAAATATCAGAATATTGTGCATTGAATCTGCTAAAACAGTTAACGAAATGACCCTTAACAAGCTCGTTAAGCTAACGACGCTTTGAACAACCGGGCCCTGATCAGCATGAGTATTTACAGTCTGATCAAGGCCTTTGCAATCCACTAACAGAATCATCCAATGATGTAGACAGTAATAATTGCAGGCAAAGGCTAGACTTGGTACATTTGCTATCATTTTATACAAGGGAGACAAAATTTGTAACTTCCTGTTTGCTTTCCAGCCCACAAATCCACTTCAGAAAATGGGTCTACTCTAAAGTAGTCCCTTTTTTCAGAAGGGCAGCAAAAACAATTAAGAAAGTTACTTCTCTTGAAATGTATCCATTCCTGCAGATTCCAATGATTCTACAAGTGGACAGTGAAGGTCCTAATTAGACTGTACAGGCTGATCTGGGAAATCCACTCCCTACAAAGATACCTATTCACATGGCATGATCATTTGTATCATCTAAAACTGTTTTTTTATTATTATTACTTTTTCCTGTGAAATTTATCTGAGAAAACAAAATTTATGCAATCAAATTATTTTATAAAAATGATTATGTAAAAGTTTATTCTGTATGTTAGTGGTAGGTCTTAACACATAATATGACTACCATCATAACACAACAATAAAAAAATCATTATGCTGTTTTGAATATTGAAAAATGGTCTTTTTATCTACATCCTAAACTCTAGCATTTAGTAAATCCAAGATTTTACTGAGTCCAAATCACAACCTAACTATTTTCATAATAAGGATAACTTAGATAGATCTGCATGCATCATGTGCAATTGCATTGTCAGAGATAATATTAACTTGCCATGCTATGGGCAGATTCAGCAGACGACAAACTGATGATATTTTTCTTATTTTTCCTAGAAAATAGGATCTGACACTTCATATGATTGTCTCCTTAGGACACAATTTGCATGAAGTATCAGATCCAATTTTCTAGGAAAAAAAGGAAAAATATTTCAAATGCCATCTGCTGAAATTTTTACCCAGCATGCAGTGTTAATAGATTACCACAGCTCCAGATAAGGCATTTTATTCAACTAAAATAATTGCTGATTTTCTTCTTATTTCTCCAAGAAAACATGGAACATTGTTCATGAGTGCTCATTAGAAAAGCCTCAATGAGTATCCACAACATATATTTCATTGAGAAATAAGAAATGTTACCTTGATACTACATCTTATCTGGAGTTATAGATTACCAGCAGAATAACTGAAAGAAATATTCATAAGCAACAAATTGATAACTTTTTTATAAAACATATAATACTAAATAAATACATGTAGTAATTAATACACAACAAATATGACCGTATATTGAATTTATCACAGCATTATGAAAACATCCTTATTCAAATAAATTGAATATTTCTCCTCTAAAAACTAAAAATTTTCAGATAAAAAAACTCTATTTTTCATATTTCTGCTGAAAATCGATGTTTTGAGCAGAAATATGAAAAATAATGTATGCCCCTGTAAACCCCAGTTTTACTGTATAAAAATGGGGTTTAAGGGGGCCGAATTATATAGGCATGTTTTCATGGCTGAACAATCATTAAACTAAGTACACAATCAATAAACTAAGAATTCAGCCATGAAAGTGAGATTTATTGTATTAATAATAGGGTAACATATAGTTTATTTTTAACCATATATATTGGATCTCATTCTTTAAAACCTGCAGATATTGGTAACAGAAATAAAATCAGCAGTTTTGAAGTAAACAAAAAACTAGAGCTTCAACAATGGATTACAGAACTATAATCCCTCTCCTCTGTAAATATTTAGTTTATGCTCAATATCCTGATTTACACAAACACAGTGTTTTAATTGGTAAATACCGCACATTACTTTTTATTAAGGAGAAAGACTACATCAGAAGTTCTACTTTCGGATTAAATGTAATATGTCCACAGATTAATGTCAGAAACTTCATTTCTGCTCAGGACAAACCATGCACATTCAAGGAGCCTGGTCAAATCATTTGACTATGCAGTCGAGGTCCAACAACATTTAAAATATTGTATATGAGCCAGGGCATAGCTTTTCCTTCAAGATTCAATGTTGACCCAGTACAGATTCAGGTCAGCCTGTGCATGGGTGCGGTCTGATCAGTCTTTACAAGGCACTCTGTGCATAGCCAAGGATCCAAAGCATCTTAACACAGTAAAGATTCTGATCAGCATGTGCAGATATGCAGACTGATCTTCACTGGGTGTACAAAACTGCACATGCAACCTTGTAGGACATGCTGTGCCCTGGACCATATGTAATAAGTAAAAGCTTGAACCATTAAAGCAATTTTTCTTGCTCTTATCTCCAATTTGCAGTAATATGTGATTATTTATTAAATATTCAAAATGCAGGACTGTATCATATTAAAGTAGTACTGTTAATTACATACATTCAGTAGATTTCAATTAAAGAGAAAATATGTTCCCAGTTGTTTGTAGAAAACAAGACCATATTGGAAGAAGTGTATCTCCTATTACATGTAATCCCAATGTAGAACTTGTAAACAACATAAGCAAAATTTGATAAAAAAAAAAACAATTCATTACAAAACATTGAGAGGAAATGACTGTTATGTCAAATTGATGAAATATGCTGTGTTATAATCCCAAATATGGAACTTTGTCAATATTGTTGATTATGTAAACTCCGATGAAATCCATCAATTCTTTCTCAAGTTATAGAGCCAAAACATTATTTTGGTGCCAGATGAATAGAAAACTATGAAACAGTGTACACGTCCTTCCACTTTATTTGCAAGGGGTGTGTATGTATATACAGTGGAACCTTGGTAATTCGAATGCCAATTTTTCGAAACTATCGGATTTTTCGAAGACCACTGATGGTCCAGACTTTTTTCTCTATAATTTATTGCAAAAATATCACTAATTTTTTTAATTTAAATTTTTCGAATAGATTTGTTGGTCCCAATAATAGAAATTTGTATTAAAATCCCCTGCTAAATTCGAATTCCAAATTGCCAGTCAAGGGTCACGCATGGTGATCATGATTTCTTTGTGTCGTGATTTAGATTGTTACATGCCTGAGTGACTTCATGAGTTTATTAGCCACATGTAACTGACACTGGATTAACGGTGAATATTCAGGACAGATTTGTCAGACCCAATCAAAGAAATTCCTATTAAAATCTTCAGCTAAATTCGTGATCATGATTTCTTTGTGCGGCGAGTTCGATTGTTACACACCCGAGTGACTTCACGGGCTTCTCTACAGGTAAATGACACTGGATTAATGGTCACATTAAAAAGTGATGATCATTGATTGAATAAAGGGTGTCTTTAATTGAGATCGTTGCCCATGATCCTCTTATCTGATATTTTTAAGTGTCTTAATTATGCGTTATTGATGAAGTTTAATGGATTTTAAAGATCAGTGATTCATGTAACGTGTAAATACAAAGGATCTGTAGTAGTAAGATTACAGTAAAAATAACAATTCTAAGATAAATTTCCTGAATATTTATGGACATTTTTTTAAAGTGGAAGTAGGGGCACAAAAGCAAAACAAAATTGGATAGAAATGTGGAGTTAGCCCTTTCAGATCTATATCAGCCAGTTACTTGCAGACTGATACAAATTTCTGCTAGCTGTCAATGACTGTCTTTTCTGAACCACGTTTAGCAAGGGCAAAAATTTCAGCAGATGACATTTTGAAATAGCTTTCTTATTTTTCCCAGAAATAGTCTTTGACATTTCATGCAAATTGTCTCCTAAAGAGAAACTTTGCATGAAATGTCAAAGCTTTTTTTTCTTTTTTTTTTTGGAAAAATAAGAAAAATATCATCAATTTGTCATCAGCTGAAATTTCCCAGAGTGGTTAAGGTTAAAATGCATTGTACTTACATCTGTAAATTTCAAGTATCTCAAAATTATTACAATAATAATTGAACAGAGCAATTTATATATGCCTGGACGGATTCTAAGTTTGATATATTTCCATTACAAAAACAAACCTATTCACATATACTGAAAATTTCACCACAAAACAGTGAAAATTTTTGGATAAATATTCTGATAGTTTTCATATTTCTGCTCAAAACATAGATTGAGGGTACTCGTTAGAACTAACGAGTACCCACAATCTATGTTTTGAGCAGAAATAAGAAAAATAATGTATATCCCTATAAATCCCAGTTTTACTATATAAAATTGGGGTTTAAGTGTGTCAAAATTATAAAGGTATGTTGTTTTTGTGATGCATACAAAAATGAATATTGCCTGTACTTACAGTGTTTACAAATACTGAAAGTATATATTACAAAATGTATGGATGGCCTGAAAACTTATGAAGATGATAAATAAAAATTATCATAAATTAGAAAAGTATGTCAAAAAACATTTCTCATTTGAAAAAAAAGTGCTACAAACAGCACTACATACAATTACTATGTAGTGGTAGTCTAAAGAGACTATCTGGGTGAAATACCAAGCTCTCCAAGCTCTAAGACACTACTGAAATTTTATGAAAACATATTGGTATGCTTTAAAAGTATAAGTCAAAAAACATTTCTCATTTGAAAAAAAGAGTGCTACGAACAGCACTACTTACAATTACTATGTAGTGGTAGTCTAAAGAGATTATCTGGGTGAAAAAACAAGCTCTCCAAGCTCTAAGACACTTAGATCTGGATCTGCACTGTTTGTCATTAGGGATGTGAATTTGTATCTACAACCTGGATCTAGTAATCTAACTGGCTGAAAAATAGAAGTGGGTGTGGCTTCTTATTTATTCAGCATGACAAGGTTAACACTTAAAGCACCAGTCTCAACATCAGCAGACACATTATTATCAAAAAAACATGCCTGATTGTAGACAAAAACAAACTCATCATAAACATATCAGTTCTATAAAAGAAAACATACGGACAGATAAATATAATGATTCTAGTGCGGAATGGTAAATTTGTAAGTGGGAATGCATACATAGTCAAAGGAAGCAACTATCTCAAAACTGATTTTGTCCCCTTGTGAAAAGTAGCAGATAAAGGATTTAATGCTTAGCACACAGGGCAAAAATTTCAGCAGATGACATTTTGAAATAGTTTTCTTATTTTTCCCAGAAATAGTCTTTGACATTTCATGCAAATTGTCTCCTACAGAGAAACTTTGTATAAAATGTCAAAGCTTTCTTTTCTGGGAAAAATAAGAAAAATATCAATTTGTCATCAGCTGAAATTTCCCAGAGTGGTTAAGGTAAAAGTACATTGTAATTATATCTGTAAATTTCAAGTATCTCTAAAATTATTACAATAATAATTGAACAGAGCAATTTATATATGCCTGGACGGATTCTAAGTTTGATATATTTCCATTACAAAAACAAGCCTATTAAAATATACTGAAAATTTCACCACCAAAAAGTGAAATTTTTCAGATAAAAATTCTGATATTTTTTATACTTCTGCTCAAAACATAGATTGTGGGAACTCGTTAGAACCCCCTTGCCGAGGCAGATCTAACAAGTACCCACAATCTATGTTTTTGAGCAGAAATAAGAAAAATAATGTATACCCCTGTAAACCCCAGTTTTACTATATAAAAAAGTGGGGTTTAAGGGGGTCAAAATTATATAGGTATGTTTTTGTGATGCATACAAAAATGAATATTGCCTGTAATTACAATGTATAACAAATACTGCATGTATATATTATAAAATGTATGGATGGCCTGAAAAATTATAAAGATGATAAATAAAAATGAGCACACACAAGATGATACATTGTGGGTACTTGTTTGAATTATTGGAGAAAATTATCCCAGATTTATCATCAAAGACTCCTCCTTAACAATTAAGTCCTCTGAGCTGCTTGCATTTATCACCTGGCCACATTTATTTCCTGATAATAGTCTGGCTTGTATTTATCATCAGATCACAATGAACTTCTGATGGATAAACTTTTCAGGGTATCAGCTCTTCAAAATTGTTTTTCTCCCTTCTGGAAAGGTGTCTACTCAAAAAGGAAAGGAAAACAAAATATGTTAATTTCAGAGCAGACCCTTATTAAAAAAAGGGTTGGTTTGCAGGAAAGCAAACAGGAATTCACAAAAAGTTATCTCCTGTGTAAAATGGTGAAAATCTGCCAAATGTATAAGTTTCCTTGAGACAAAATTCTTATTAGACTGCTAAGATTTGTAGGTAAGTCTAGGTCTTCATTCTTGACTTACATGATATGGGAGAATTTCCCATAATGCATCCAAATTTTGCCATTACTACTCATGATATTGTACATGCCCTGCTCTTAGTCTTTGCTCTCTGTATATGCTGTGTGGAGTTTCTGTAATTCTGTGGCTCTCGGTGTCTCTGGAGGCTTGCTGAGGATCCTCTGGATGACACAGACCCTTGGTCCTGTGATTGCTGGCGTCTCACACCTCTTTTATCTCCCTCCAATGGTTCTACTGAAGTTTGACGTGACACTACAGTAGTTGACACAGAAGAAACTGATGTTTGTCGTGACATTGCAGTAGTTGAGACTGAAGACACTGATTCTTTTGATATTTGCCTGTCAGTGACTTTCTGATTGTCTTCCAGCCCTGTAAAAGACAGCAAATTCAGATGTATGTGAAACACTCTCTAGCATAGCTCCAGATAAGGCATTTTTAAACAAAAAAAAAAAAAACAAAAAAAACAGGAACATATGTTGTGTGTACTAATTAGAAGCAGCTCTTATCTGGAGTTACGTATGTCTAACATCCACTCCTAGTGCCCTATTTACCCTAAACAAGGTCCTAGTGAACCCTGATATGCCTTGCCTTTGAAAACAGTGTAGATCCAGATCAGTTCTTCAGAAGCCAACTGATTTTGTTCTGCACTGTTTGTCATTAAGTATGTGAGTTTATATCAACAACCTGGATCAATTAATCTGACTGGCTGAAAATTAAAAATGGACATTAATTTGTTTGTGTTGACGTTTTACAGCCAAATCAACTCAATGGTTATGTTGAGCAACAGTTTGCCTCACTACACTTTTACTGGACTTAGTGCTACATGCGGTTAACCACTATTGTGCGCATTCTTTAGCCAGAAACTGACAACTGCCCTTCTTGAATCAGCAGAAAGGAGAGAATGACTATAGAAAATATTTCATGTTCATTCTCACGAAGTGGACATGGCATCTTAATTTATCCAGCATGGCAAGGGTTAAGTATTCAGACAGATAAGCTTATGCAAGCAGTGTAGACCCAGATTGAACTGCTCCTAGAATAGTTTGATCAGGGATGACACTGTCTGCCATTATGTCAGTATAGTTTAGCCACATCACTATATAGTCAAATGTGTTAGTTTAACCATTATGAAAATATGCCTATTTAAATATAATGAAAATTTTACCACCAAAAAATGAAGAAAAAAAATCAGATAAAAAATTCTGATATTTTTCACATTTCTGCTCAAAAGATAGACTGTGGGTACTCATTAGAACTTCCTCAATGAGGTAGTTCTAATGAGTATCCACAACCTATGTTTTATGAGCAGAAATAAGAAATATAATATATACCCCTGTAAACCCCAGTTTTACTAAATAAAAATGGGGTTTAAGGTGGTCAAAATTATATCGGTATGTTTTTGTGTATGTTGAGGCAAGAACCAATAACATATCGGCCAGTGCACAATAAAACCTACAATAAGACTAGTGTGACCAGTGAAGACTCAGATCAGCCTGCACATCTGCTAAGTTTGATCAGTCTTCCCTGATCACATGTGCCTTCTACAACTTCTGGGCTATCCAAAAAGAGATAAATGAGAACCCTTGTCATACTGAGTGGATGTACAGGATGATCTGAGTCTTTGCTGGTCATAAAGGTCTTATTGTAAGTTTTGTCTTGCGCTGGCTCATATGTTGTAGGGAGAAATAAGAAAATATATTAATCCATTACGAAAGCATGACTATTCAAAAATACTGAAAATTTTACCACCAAAAAATGGAAATTTTCAGATAAAAAATTCTGATATTTTTCACATTTCTGCTCAAAACATGTATTGTTAGAATGCCTTGACGAGGCAGTTCTAAAGAGTACCCACAATCTATTTTTTTTAGAATAAATAAGAAATATAATGTGTACCCTTGTAAACCCCAGCTTTACTATATAAAATTGGGGTTTAAGGGGGTTCAAAATTATATAGGCATGTTTTCATAATGCTAGATATGCCTCTTATCTGGAGCTATGTTATACAAACTCAGTTATTGAGGATTTAGCTACTTTTTTTTTCTCAGAAACTTTGGTGTATGGAATTTTAGGACATTATTGTACCTTAACCTTTGGAAAATTTCATATTGCATCTAAAAAGTACTGACAAAAATGCAAACATTTCTAAACTCTAATCAAACTGCTCCACAGAGAAAACTCTGCACAAATAGTAAGGGTGAATACATCATATTATGATAGAAGGATGGACTAAATATTAGTTGTGTAGTAATTCCCTGAATGCAATATATGTGGTATAAAAATGCTGGGTAAAAATTTCAACAGACAACCTTTTGATTTGGGCCTGACTTGTCAGCAAATGTACATAAGGGCCCTTTTCATGCATTGTGCAACATATTGCTCTTGCTAACTATCATTTATGTTGAAATATGTACCCACTCTCTTGATGTGTATATATTTGGTGAAAATCATTGATATATGTTTCATACCAATAAAGAATTTTCATTGTATTGTATATTTTGAAATACAGAAGACTCTCGTTATCTCAAACACTGATAACTCAAACTACAGCTTAAGTCAAAGGTAATTTTCATAAGACTGGGTTAGTTTTGCACTTTCACTTCCTTTATCTCAAACTACCATTATCTCAAACTAAAACCTATGGGCCCCTGGAGTTTGAAATAACAAGAGACCACTGTATACATATTTTCCTTAGTTTTCCAAGAAAACGGGCTTTGGCATTTCATGCAAATTGTCTCCTAAGGAGACAATTTGCATGAAATGTCAAAGCTTTTTTCTTTGAAAATTAAGAAAAAATATTATCAATCTGTTGTCTGCAAAATTTGCTCGCAGAGTGGTAAAGGTTAATTCTCTTACTTTTAGCAATGTCTGATGAATCTGTTACCAACTTCGATGAAGCAGCTGTAGCAGGAGGTTTGGATTTAACAGTTGTATCTGCTTCTTTTTCATCTGTTGTTGTAAGCTCTGAAACTGACTGCTGCTTCTCTTTTTCTTCTTTTGCCTGCTTTTCTGCATAAAAATATAAATTATGATGCCAAATAAGGTCTCAGTCATAAGAAACATATGGAAATGCATTATCCCACTAACCCAACTTTGATATATATTTGTCATGAAAGAGGGAAACAACATGGCATGGGAAATTTCTTAGAGTTAGGGGTTTGAGTATGCAGCACATACCAGATCATGTCACAGAATGCATCCTTTGATCAGAATCTACACTGTTTTCCACTCATCCAGCAGTTTTTAGATACATCAACAGCAGCCAAATGGATTTTAAACCTATTCTGGTATCTAGGAAAATCGAGTTCTGCTTATGCTGCTGCTAAGAGATCATATGCAGCCCTGCAAACTGCCATGTCATATGAAGAGTCTCAATTAAACGGAGATTGATTTTCTTTCTTTTATGCATTCTTCGTTGCTAAGGGCTCTTTCTACAGATTATATCTTTCAAAACTTCCAAAAAAAAAAAAAAAAGGTAAAAAGTAAAGATGTCCACATATTTTTTGATAAAAACTGTTACGTATACTGAGTACACATGTATGTCTAGAATTCATCAAAAAAACAGGACTTCATTCAGAGTCCTATTATAGTAAAATAAATCAGTAGCCCTAACCTTCCACATTCACAGTACCAATGCTTAAAGGGTCTTAATACACTTGGTAGATTTTCTGTCATTTTTTAAAGGGAGTCAAGTTTTGTTATTTCCTGATTGCACTCCTTCACACTACACCCCTTTTGAAAAGGAGTTAACTCTAAAAGCTCTAAAAGCACTGTTTGCTCAGGCCTGTCTAATAAGCATAAATATGATAAGAATAAAACAAGTCCCAATAAGAAGTTAGTACTACATTGAAACATACAGACAGACAGACACTATGCTAACATAACAGTCTTCAAAATTAAAAAAAAAAAATCTTTATACCGTATTTACCCTAAGTACTGGGACACCTCAACTTCTAACCATACTTGTTCCAAAATATGAACAAGTACAATTTACTACCTTATGTTGTGTGGTGTAGGCCCAGATGAGACACTGCATTCTGCTTTGTCTCATTTGGGTCTACACAGTTTGCCCAAGCCTGTCTGTCTGAATACATATAGTAAATAGGGTAGTACTAACCTCTTTCTTCTTTATACTTTTTGGCTGCTGCCTTGCTTTTTTTCTTTAGTTCTTTCATTCCTGTGAGTAGAAAAGATACTATAAGATATTTTGTTCCAGCACTATCCCCAGTAGTTCTGAGAGGGTGGGCAAGGGGGCAGGGATGGGGGTAAAAGGGGCAGGGGATGGAGGTAAAAAGGGCAGGGGATGGGGGTAGAGGGGGCAGGGGATGGGTGGAGAGAGGGGGCAGGGGTAGGGGAATTTTTGGGGCGGGGTTATACCAAAATTTGTTGTATTTTACTGATTTTACTCTATTTTTATGTACTTCAGTGCAATAACTGGGTATCAGAAGTATATAATAGACATACTGAAGCAAATTCAGGTATATTTACAAGGAATCCAGCATTGATTCCATTTCACCGACGAGGAGTGTTCCGCCAACCATGGTTCACATTAAATTCGTTTACGTCCGATTTCCGTTTATCTCTAGTTGATTACTTTCCTTTGATTCCAAAAGTTCACAAAATAGCTGTTGTCGGTGGCAATCCACATTTTTAGAAATAATTATCCGTCTGCCGTAGACAATCATTGTATTTGCTCATTGTTGGATAAGGACTTTTGCACCGTTAAAAAACAAACAAAAACATTTCAAGATCCAACATGAATTTTCTGATAGGTGTTCCAAACATGGAATATACACGTTGCCCGGTGGGGTGGTTGAGTGAGGCAAAGGTATCGTGTAACTGATATTTTCTTACAGTTGGGCAAGGCCTGCTATCCTTGCAGCAGGTAATGGTAAAGGGGGAATGTTTTTATTTCTTCTGTTTCTTCACTTTCATTCATTTTTCTTTCTTCCCTGTCCCTCTCTTTCATCTCCTCTACTATCTCCTATCTCTCTTCCCCCTTTCTCTGGGAGATGACACAAAATGACCCACAAGGATTGATGTGTCGTTAAAACCCAACAATCAAATCAATCACATGTTTTCTGGTGACAAAACACGGACCATTCACGGACTTAGGACCAATAAAAATTCCGTGTCCGTGGTCCATGAATAGTCTGTATTAATTGCAAAATTTAGTAAACTTAACCGCTAATTGGTCCGTGAGTAGTCGGTGATCCGTGAAGATGGTTGTTTAGCTATCATGAATTTTGCTTTTTATCCCACCAGTAGTACTATAAAGCAGTTCTGGTATATTTCTCCTGGCCTAACTTGATCCTGGTAATCATCCTAGTGGGCATGTGACATTTATACAATGCTACATTAACATCAGTGTTATGTAATGATGTTGCATTGATATTACATCACGAAAATATGCCTATATAATTTTGACCCCCTTAAACCCCACTTTTATATAGTAAAGCTGGGGTTTACAGGGGTATACATTATTTTTCTTATTTCTGCTCAAATCATAAATTGTGGGTACTCGTTAGAACCGCCTCATCGAGGCAGTTCTAACGAGTACCCACAATCTATGTTTTGAGCAGAAACATGAAAAAATATCAGAATTTTTCATCTGAAATTTTTCATTTTTTGGTGGTAAAATTTTTAGTACATTTTGAATAGGCGTGTTTTTGAAATGTAACCCATTGTAGTCTGGAAACCCCTAAAAGGGTAACTGGCAAACAGCACAGAACTAAATCAGACACTGCATTCTGTGGCATCTGATCAGGGTCCTGACTGTTTGCAAGTAGTTCAACCATTTTTCTCTCAGAATGTCTAAATCACATAGCCTGACGTACCTAAGGTCGAAATTAGAATCTTCCAACATACAGTGTTGTTCATGAGTTCATTCAGTCTACAATGGTTAATGTGTTATTATACAAGTGTTACGTTTACCCTGGGTTGCTACTTACCCATAAAATCAACATTTCTCTTAGCCTTTCTGGATGCCTTGAACTGACTGGCATAGTGTGTATAATCCATGGATCTGAGGGCTTGTACCATATAGCTGTTAAGTTTACTGCTGTGATCTGACTTATGCCGCACTGTCTTCTCTTCACTGCTAAGGACAGTAACTCTTGCTGTCTCGCGGTGTTTCTGACACAGCCAAATTGTTTTCCCATTTGGTAGATGACACCTGAATATGATAAGAGAGAAACTCTTAAGGTGAACATACATATCTTTGAGGATTTCTGAGTAGAGATTTTACGGCCTAATCAACCTATTAGGATTATGTCACTCACAGTACATCAACAAGGGAAAGAACACTACCCTGAAACTACAAAGCTCCCTTCCCAATTGGGGCTACTCTCAAAGGAAAGAATGTGCTCCCTTAGCAAATTCTATCCTTTAAGAGTAGCCCTATTGAAAAAGGATTCATATACCAGATGGCTGAATTCTTTTCTGCTGGCTTTGTCTCTCTTTGAAAAGGGAGACAACAACTATCAGCTTAGAGTGCTCTCCCTTTCAAAAGTAACCATTCACCTAAAACCACATGAAAGATGAAGCAAATTAGGGTAAAAACAACATATAAGCCAAAACATTAGAAAAGAGTCCTTACTCCATATGAGAACAAATGCCCAGATCAGCCTGAGCATCTACTTGCTGCTGATTTAAGAATCATCAGATATTACAGAAATTCAGAATATACTAAGGACAGAGGTAACCCTAGATCAGACTGCACAAATCTGCAATCTCATGTGGGAGCTATTCTGTAACATAAAGACCATTTTCTCATGCTGCACCTCATTTACATATGTACAGTGATATATTCATACGTACTGTGATATTTAAAGTATGGCAAGCCATTTTACTATTTATTCTTGAAATCAGATATCTGATTTAATATATCAGATATCTCATATAATATATCAGATATCTGATATATTATATCAGCTATCTTATATAAATAAGATATCTTATATGACAATTAAGATCTTATATGCTATATAAGACATCTGATATGCTATATAAGACATCTTATATGTCAATTAAGATATCTTATATATGAAAGCATATTGGTACCCCCATATATTTTTTTCACATCTTAAATTTATATAGAGAAATATAATAATATGATATGGTGACAAAATTTTGTCAACAAATCATGATAAGTCAATATGATAATGTTATAACATATTGTATTCGCTACATATCTGTATATTGTTCACGAAATATTTGATCGTGTATGACATTTTCTTTACTGCGTAGAATTTTTATCACGCTATATTTTTATACGCTATACCAGTAGGTTTTTTCGTGCACCTCAAAGAGTTATTTCATTGTCATAGACCATTTTGTCATCATAATATCTTTTGGCTGGAATAAGTGACCTCACATGGGCCATTGAAGGGAAAATCTGGCCGAACAAAATAGGTTAAAAAAGCAATTAAAAGACACAGGGTTTTCATCGGTACTCAATCACCATAACAGAAAGAAAAATGTCTAGCACACATGCACAATCTTGCTTTGAAATACATATACATAATTTTTATGAACAAGTGGGCCGAATGAAACATACATTAGTACTGTTCTGATAATTGAGCATTATAAATTTGTTACAAAAAAATAAATATTGTTTTGAACTGAATTTGCTAGGTTTTCCTGGGTGGGGGCAAGCTGCCTAGGGTAGGGGGCAAGCTTCCCGGGTGGGGTGGGGGTGGGGCAAGATAAACTGTTACACCGGCTAAAACTTGATACTGACAAAGAGACAAACGATTTAACAGAGCTGAGCTAAAGCAAATGTACACGCTTAAATTACTTCGGGTATTTGGGACACTTAATTGAATGATTTTCTCGCCGACAATAAGCATTCGGTCCCCTGGTAGCCTCTTTTGATTGACAAATGATGTCAGTGTTCCGCTTTTCATTTTTGATTGTGCGTATGGTGATAAAACAATACAGATATCAAGATCTTTAACTCCAGTTCCGCAAAAAACATAGCATTGTTTCGTAAAACATATGTTGTAATGTGCAGTATAAAATATTCAAACAATACAGATTACCACATAATGTTGTTGTTTTATATAATTACGAGAATATCTATAACTAAATAAAATTAAAATGAAATAATAAACACGTGAAAACATTGTTTTTATCTAACTTTTATGGAAAATAGTATATAGTAAAAACTCGATATTTTTGCCTTTTCATGACAAATATCTTACCACGAGAAAAAAATATATGGGGGTACCAATACACTTCCAGACTTATATGCTATATAAGATATGCTATATAAGATATCTTATATAGGATATAAGATATCTTAGTTACTAAAGAAGATATCTCATCTATTCAATTAAAAAAGATATCTCATTTAATATATCAGAATCATATTTAGTATATCAGATATCTATATTAATATTTAAGATATCTTATTTAACTAATAAGATATCTTATATGGTAAATAAGATATCTCATATGTAGAATTAAATAAGATATCTAATATATCAGATATCTTATATAGGAAATAAGATATCTTATATAGGATATAAGATATCTGATATACTTATTCAGATATCTTATATCCTATATTAGATATCTTATATACTATATAAGATATCTGATATAATGCATAATAAATAGTAAAACGGCTTGCCAGCAAACCATTTTACTATTTATTCTATAAATCAGATATCTGATTTAATATATCAGATATCTTATATAATATATCAGATATCTGATATATTATATCGGATATATAAATAAGATATATCTGATATGTCAATTAAGACATCTATACTTATAAACATATAAGATATCTAATATGTTATATAAGATATCTGATATGCTATATAATATATCTTATATATGATATAAGATATCTCATTTACTAAAGAAGATATCTCGTTTATTCAATCAAATAAGATATCTCATTTAGTATATCAGCTATCTTATCTAGTATATCAGATATCCTTATTAATATATCAGATATCTTATTTAACAAATAAGATATCTTATACGGTAAATTAGATATCTTTTATGAGGAATTAAATAAGATATCTCATTTAGTATATCAGATATCTTATTTAGTATATCAGATATCCTTATTAATATATCAGATATCTTATTTACCAAATAAGATATCTTATATAGTAAATTAGATATCTTTTATGAGGAATTAAATAAGATATCTCATTTATTATATTAAATATCTTATAATGCATATAAGATATCTAATATAGGATATAAGATATCTGAATTAGTATATTCATATATCTTGTATCCTATATTAGATATTGTATATCCTATGTAAGATATCTGATATAATATATAAGATATCTATTTTGCCTAATAAATATAAAACAGCTTGCCATATTAAAGCAGTATTTTAAAAATGAGAAACAACAACACACATCAACAAACAACAACATACACACATTTATTGCTTTTATGATGCTTCAGAGGTGGGCAATCATCAATTAAAAATACAATGAGAGTACAAATTAACAAGTTGTTACCCAACCAATTATTATTAATCTGCTTTTGTAATTCAGATTAACAAAGGTAACATTTTAACAAATTACTTTAAAGAGGAAAGCAATATAATTTGTAAGTATATCCTGGGCAGGCCCCTGTAGCCTAGTGGATAAGAGAGCTGACTCTTAATCTATTAGGTTTGTCATCACTGTGGTTCGAGCCTCACTTGGGTCACATGTAGGAAAGCCAAGTTCTGCTTACGGATGGTCAGGTGTTTTTTCCCGGGGTTGTTTGATTTCACCCACCTTTGATGAACGATCGGCTGGACATAAGTGAAATAGTAAGGGCCATAAAACCCAAATCAAAAAAAAAAGCATACCTTGGAGTAAAGTGCTTAACAAGCCATTTATTTTGATGCAAGAGTTTTCAAAATTAGCCTAAAAATAAGAAAGCTATGGTGGTTTGAATATATTTTAAGTGGCTGTCATGGATGCCGCCATATTGTAGGCTTTGTGACATCACACAGCCCAAATTAAATATGCAAAACTAAATTATAAAGGGATTTGCCACAGATTTTTTTTTATAATATATGGAACAGTATTTAGGTAAAACCTCAACTATGCAGTGTGCAATCTCAATTTGTATTGTTGATATTGCATTTTGCATTATGAACCTTTTCTTTTACGAGGTATCTGGATATGCAACATGCACATCCTGGTTTGCAACTTTTGTCTTTAAATTAGCATTTGAACATTCTATTACGCATTATGTGATTCCGATTTTCCTGTGGATAGGCAGGGCACCAGTTATTTTGGAGTCGGTATTGTTCGATATTGCCCGTGAAATTGCTTGAATTTTTCCTGCACCAAGGGTTCATTTGAGTTTGTATTGCACAGCACATTATGCAACCACAGGTCACTGATAGGTCAACAGCATCATTTTAGACTATTCACAGAGCAGGTCTGTAGTAGCTTCAGATAACATGACTATTCACCTGCCTTTTCCATGCTCAGAGTTTCCATGAAACATTTGCTGTAGTGCACATTAGAATCACCTCGGCAAGATATAATAATCATAATTATCACCTCATAGAGGCAATTATACTCTTAGTATAGGATATCTACATGCAGAGAAAGAAGAAAATCTTATCTGGATACTACACTTATCTAGAGCCAGCATAGGATGAGAGCGCACCACTGTGGAGGCCATTCGAATAAAATGTCATACTGTGTGATCACTGAGAAATGTTGTTTGCAATAAAAATAAGAAGAATCTCCTGGTGTTACCAAACCAGTACATTTACCATCTTCATGATCTTAGCCTTTTTGTTTCTGGAAGAAATGTTATCATCTCGTAGGGAGGGGTGGGGTGGTGAGCACTTGGTACCGATGCTTGAAAAGCATTTTTACAACACACTGTTTAGGGTAGCTTTTTTTTTCCAGCAAACTTGTAGGAACCCATTTAAGTAGTACTCTATACACCCTTAAAGAGATAGACAGCGTTCCTTTGGTCTCCCAGATTTTATTGGTGTTCCTCATTTATTTATTTTTTTTTTTTTTTCATTTTTTTTTTTTTTTTTTTCATTTTTTTTTTTTTTTTTTTTTTTTTTTATTTTCCCAATCTGGCTCCACAAAGACTATTATAAGCCAATTTTCCCTTCTTATCCTATGGCTTATGGAAATTCGGTGCACCGTCACTGACATTGCCATCTCTGTGATGCCACTATGTTTCATTTTTTATGAAACCTCATTAAATATCCAAAAAGGCGGCGCCCATTCCACCAATGTTAAAATATTCAATTGTCTATAACTTACTTTTTTCACAGATTTTTTTATCAAATTTGTGTCAAAATTCATTGTTTTTAAAGTTCTTTACTTTAAAGCATAATACCTTTTAAGGTTGCTTTCCCCTTTAATTGTAGTATGTATTATTCATTTTGATGTACATGTATAGTGAACTGTCTATAGTTCATGAACTATATGCCAAATAAAACAGTTTGTGCTAACTGCTATAAATGTACTGATGTTATAATATATATGGTTACTGTAACACTATTTGTTATTTTAAAAATCCATTATGTAATAAACTTGTTAAACATCACACATTATCATTTACCTGTTGAACAGCGCCATTTACAACAGACAGAGTCTCCCTGAGAGAGGGAGAAAGATTGGGTAATCAAGCCTTAATGCCCCAAATAATTTCCTTCACCAACTAGCACCTTCTGCAAGCACCTACATATCATACTATTAGAAATGAAGAGGTAATTGTCCAAAGGGGCAGTTGTCTGGAGGGACAATTGACCGGAAGGGCACTTGTCCGGAGGGACAACTGTCTAAAAGGGCAATCTTCTGGAGGGGCAATTGTCCAATAATCATATTTTCAAGTATTAGACTTAACTAAAAGAATGTCTGTTATCAATGTTGTTGTTTTTTTTTTTTTTGATGTTTTTTTTTTTTTTTTTTTCATGCCATGGCGTGTACGCTCCATTACCTTTTGTACCCAAGTTTACCCCTGTTTTTGGCGATTTCAGGGGTAAAGTTGGGTATCCACTTGAGATGTATTTCCCGCTGTGTACATGTGTGTTTTATCACTGTGGTCAAGAAACTGCCGCTATGCCAGTAAGCAATATGTAACCCGATAACAGCCAGGTGTGGAAGGGCTTCTTTTTTAAAAAGTTTTTCTTTTTTAAACTGAAGAATATTTTTGCGTCCATACGGGTAGTTAAATCTCTAGCAAAAAGTTAATCTGAATTGAAGTTTCAATCGATTTTCTACGTTGAAAAAGCAGAATCAATGGAATTTATAGTAGATTGATACAGACAATTTCAACAGGTAGCCGCTTTACAACCAATAGTCTGTCATACCGACAAAAAATAGTTCCAAATTCATTTGATAAAAAAAAAAAAAAGAGTTCTTAAGAGAAAACTGCAGTTTTTATCATTTAAAATTAATAATTCATATAAATGCTTCCATAAATGAATCAATAAAAATTTGTTATTCTATTTGTCTGGTATTTAGCAATTAAATGACGTACTGATATACTATGCCATTGATCACTGCTTGCGCATGCCCCCTAATCTTCTAGATTGACAGGTGCCGCTATATTTAAAACTGAACAACAAACACACACGCATAAAGTTTTTAATTGTGTCTACAGATCTAAATCGCTTTAGTTTTGGATTAGGGGTGGTGCTCACCTGAGTCTTCCCATATTCGTTTTTATGTGACAAGCACTTTTATCCAGGCTGGCCCATTTTTCTCGTGTCACTTTAGCAGCAGAAATGCCCCTTTTCAAACCATCTTATTGTTTTGTTTTTTTTTGTTGTTTTTCTTTTTAAACAAATTTATCATGCTGCTCTTCCTAAGTCGGAAATTCCCACCTTTCAGATCATTATTTTCAAGCTTAGCATGTGCTGCTGCTGCTGCCAAGAAAATAGTTTGAACCCCTGAAGTGCTGCTGAAAATTCTAGAGCAGATGCCGATCTAACTGTTTTCAGTATTTAACAGCAAAAACAAGGCTGAACTTTGCATGCCCAGCAGACAATTTACATGTAATGCCACACCTTATTTACACTGGAAAAGAAGAAAAAAGAAGAATGAAAATGCCATCTGCTGAATGTGCTAAGTGCTTCAAGGGTTAAGGGAGACCTTAAGGAGTATGGATACATTTCATTTGACATGGGAGACAGAAACGGACAGACTGAAATGTATCTATACTGCTCAGAGGCCTGGACATTTAAGGACTGGACCAGGATTATGGCAGTCCATTTAAATCACCACTTAATGATGACACTGATTTTTTGTTTTTTATGTTTCTTTCAACATAAATTATTTAAGTCATATCATGATGATAGAACGCGGCTTCTGATCAGGGTCTTCACTGTTTGCAAAAATAGTTTAGCCATTTTTCTCTTTGTGTTGAGGGTTTATGGCCCAGTCAACCCAATGGGGTCATGTCGAGTGCGGTCAGTTTACCTAACCACACATTTACTGGGCAGACTTAGTCCTCTAAGCAGTTAACCAGTATTGTGCACATTCTTTCACCAGAAACTGACAACTGCCCTTCTTGAATCAGCGGAAGGGAGAGAATGACTGTAGAAAATATTTCATGATCAATCTCCATGAAAGAATGTTGCCGACCTCGGCGGGGAATGAACCGATGACCTTCTGGTCTGCAGTTAGACGGCGCATCCAACTGAGCCACCGAGGCCTGCCAAGTTTTCTCTTGGAATATCTAAATCTTATAGCCGGATGTACTTAAAATGAAGGGACCAGAATCTAATAAGTTTTGCAAACTTTCTCACTCTCTCTCTTTCTCTCTCTGGAATGCTTTTTCTTTTTACCCTCATGCAAATATGATATGTCTCCTTTTGAGCAATAAGTTGTTGGCACTGACTTTACTGAAAAGAATGTTATTGCACTGGCATGACTCTGAAGAGAGACCTGATCGTGGATTCGATCCCTACAGATTGTAGTGATTTATCATGAAACACATGTATTTGCTATTGCCATTTGCTTCTTCCATTGCCTCAAGATTGGCAGTTTCAAGTTTCTGACGGAAGGGTGTTCAGTGTACTGGTTAACAGCTTGTGTATAAGCATGCCCTTTGTCACCCTCTTTATTGGTGTGATTCATAAAAAATGCTGTTCGCCATCTCATTTTGCATGCGCCTGACTCTTTAAGCAATTGCAGTAAGCTCCCTTTAAATAGTCAATTGCAGTTAGCTCCCATAAAACAGTAAAACCTACAAAGTGAGGACCTTACCCCACACTTATCAGGGTACAAATAAATATTATGTTATGTTATTCTCTTACAATATATGCATTTAGAACATTACATTTAAAAACTTTCAGAGCAATCTTTAGAACTTTCATAATTTATTTAACAAGTAAAAGAGATGCATATATAAGCCTAGCATCAGGGGGGAAGCGTCTTCAAAATGATATATGTCTATATTGTCATATGCCCTCAAGGACATTCTAGGTAGAGTCTTTGTGGGTATGTTCCTGCTCCAGGGTATCGAATCCCCAACTTCTGGATTACCACTCTCTGGGCTAATTCAGCAGACGACAAATTCGTTATTTTTTTATTTCCCAGAAAACAGGATTTGACCTTTCATGCAATAGAAAACAGGATTTGACATTTAATGCAATGGAGACAATTTGCATAAAATGGCAATTCCTGTTTTCTTAGAAAATTGAGTAAAAAATATTTCAAAATGTCGTCTGTTGAAAATTTTACCCAGAGTGCTAAGCGTTAAGGCTTGCACAAATAATTTGCACACGAGTCTGTGCATGACAAAACTTGTGCGAAGAGATGGATCAGTCTGCACATCAGTAGTCTGATCAGAGTCTTCGCTAATCATATGCACCTCCTATAACCCCTGGGTTTAACAAAACGTCTTGTGCGATGAGCAAAGACTCAAGTCAGTCTGCCTAACTGCAAATTCTGATCAGAGCATTTACTGATCTCATTTACCTTTGACAGCTGGACAGTCCAAAATCGAATAAACTGTGCAACTGTAACAGTAATTTCAATTTATCAACTAGACCAGTAAACACAATACAGCTCTATAAATTATCTGCCTACCTAGGTAGAAAAGTAGTCCAGACCAATAAGATTGCTCTTATCATCTGCAGATAGCAGGTAGAG
This sequence comes from Anodontia alba, assembly GCA_964016985.1. Lineage (NCBI taxonomy): Eukaryota > Metazoa > Mollusca > Bivalvia > Lucinida > Lucinidae > Anodontia > Anodontia alba. Next base: position 19,136,220 of record OZ024829.1, read on the forward strand.
TTAATTGGTGCTAACAGGTTTACAACTGATAGCACAGCTGTTAGCTAATGACCAAAAGCATGATTTTTAAGATAATGAGTGTACATCTAATGCCATGTTTTTCTCTTAGAGAATTTGACCCCCACCTTCCCGACTAATATTATATCAAAGTCCTGTTAGTGGGTATTGCATTTCCATATGTTTCTGATGACTGAGACCTTAAAACTGCCCAGATGCTAATAAAATGATGCTCAGTTATGCAAAGTAATACTGATAAGACAGTTAACTAGAAACCCAAATGAAAAATTCTTAAATATAAAACACAATGAAGTAGCTCAAAACTGATTCCAACATCTACATCTGCATAAAATTTTATCAAATTACACTTTTCAAAAGGTTTCCTGTGTTAAAAAAATAATGATTTTAAGATTATATATTACAGTGCAGGAACCCTGTTACCAGAGAAAAGTAGTCCCCAAGTAAATTTGGTAATACTACCTGTTGTGAACAGACTCATTAGTGCATGAGAGTTGAGGGCTGTTTAAATTATCAGTTGAGCACGATTTCTTTTTTGCCATTTTTTCCTAAGAGAAAAACTTGTCATATGTATGTAAACATGAAAATAATTATGTGGTTTTCCTGCAGCTAAGCACTTACCTAGCTAACTTTCCCATTTGTCTGTTGACATCAACTTCCATGACCATTTCTCGGAATTTGTGATAAACTGTTTGATAATCTGACATAGTTGCTTCTGGACTCTAATAAAAAATGAAAAGTTAAAAGTTAAAAATTCCCATATTGCATATTTTATAAAGTTTTTCGTATTTCCTAAAAAAAGCAACACTGAAATACTGTAAAACAAAAATCAGACAGCCAGACCCCATGTATTCAAGAACCCTTATGCTAAAGTAACCTAAAAAGTTTCTATCTCGACCAAAAATATCAAGAAATAGTCTGACAGATGAAGAAGGCAGTCATTATGATTAGATGCAATTGGTAGAGTTTCTCTAGCTGTAAAGATTCATGAGTCTAGCATTTGTACTTTATGAGTTATGATCGGATCCAGATTTTTCAGATGAAGTTATGTCTAAAGTGACTATCAATAGGGGATTAATAAGGAAAGCAAAAATAGCCACACAAAAATTTGAAGCAACAAAACAGATACCTCCTCAAGCCATTTAATGTAGTCCTGTCCTATATCATCTTCAAGGCATGAAAGAACCAAACGTTTGTTGTATTTCATGACAGCTGTCATCCTTGCTAGATAAGGACTGAAAGTCTCCAAATGACTGCTCCCAAAATCAAATGGTAGTTCTAATGGCTCTGCAACACTGTGCCAGGCCTGTAGTAAACAAGAAATCTTAAAATCGTGTAATAAATGTTTTATAAGCTTTCTTTGGCATAAATGTTTTGGGAAAAGGTATTGTTAGTTTGAAGCAAAGGTATAAGTGATAATACCATTACCAAAACATGCCTATTCAAATAAATTGAAAATTTTACAACCAAAAAAGGGAAAAAAATCAGATAAAAAATTCTTATATTTTTCCCATTTCTGCTCAAAACATAGATTGTGGGTACTCATTAGAACTGCCTCGGTGAGGCGGTTCTAATGAGTACCAACAATCTATGTTTTTGAGCAGAAATAAGTAAAATAATGTATACCCCTGTAAACCCCAGTTTTACTATATAAAAGTGGGGTTTAAGGGGGTCAAAATTATATAGGCGTGTTTTCGTGATGCCAAGGAAATGCCACAATCATGAAGCACAGCTTCCCTAAGGCAGCAAAGAAGAGATGAGGAAGTATGCTTAAAATTTAAATACTGACAATCCAGAATTTCGGTAAAGGTTATGTAACCAGCATTTTACTTTTCTGTGGTGCAATAAAATGTTTGAAGTTCCATTTATTAATGAATAAGATTATGATTTTATTTGGAGTTTTAGGGCTCAGTCAACATTGTTAAGGTCATGTTGACAGAAAGTTGCACTTCAAGAATTTGAAAACATTAAAAAATGGGGGCTACACATAAAGAAATGAATTTGCTCTCACCAGGAGCATATTCTTTTTCTTTAATAGGAACTCCTTAAGATAAGGTAGGCATGTATATGAAGGAACTTAATAAAACCGAGTCTTTGATTTTCGTTCTTTTGAGTGTTCTTTGTTTCCAAAGGCAACCTTTTAGATTTTGTTTTTTATTTCTGTTGGCTTTCCAGCTCATCAATTTCCTTCCTAAAAAGAGATGAACTCTAATAAAAGAAATGTCTATCATTATGAAAACACGCCTATTCTAATATATAGAAAATTTCACATCCAAAAAAACTGAAAATTTTCAGATAAAAATCTCTGCTATTTTTCATATTTCTGCTCTAAATATAGATTGTGGGTACTCGTTAGAACCGCCTCGGCAAGGCGGTTCTAACGAGTACCCATAATCTATTTTTTGAGCAGAAATAAGAAAAATAATGTATACCCCTGTAAACCCCAGTTTTACTACATAAATGTGGGGTTTAAGAGGTCAAAATTATATAGGCATGTTTTCGTGATGTTATGATCAGAGCCTTGGCTGTTTGCATATGACATTAGAGACCTTTTCTTGCACTAATCATCAAATGGTTAATACATATTTCTTACTGTTCACTGTTGAATGGAATGGACACATTGTCAGCGAAGGCAACTTTGTCAAATCATGTTGCCTCCTTTTTTAAAGAGGTCTATTCCAAAAGGAAAAAACTTTTAGAAGCACATTTTTTTCCTTTTAGAGTAGACCCATATTCAGAAGGGACTTAGGGTATAAACAAAAACAGAAAGTAACAAAAGTTGTCTCCCTTGTAAAAGTTGGTAAAAATTATACCAGGTGTAGCCATTCCTCTTAATTTGTTTATGGAGACCCTGAATATATTACCCAGCTAGCATTCTACATAAATCTATAGCGGGCCGTTATCGGCCCGTCAGCTACCCTGACGGGCCAATAAATGCCCGCTATAGATTTACGTAGAATGCTAGCTGGGTTACCTCCTCATGTTCACAAAGAGTATAAACACAGAACTTTTGTAGTTTATATGCAGGTTGCAGAGTGGATGACTTCTTGGACAGCAAAGTCCTAGTGCTCTGTCTTTGAGTCAGCTTTGGCTTTGGTGTGGGTTTCTCTTCTTTTGTTGACTTTTCTTCTGCATCTTTATCTTTGTCCTTTTTCTCACTTTCATCTGTCTTTTCCTTTTCATCTGTTTCATCTGCAAATACAATATTAAAAATGAGTGACGATTTGAATGAAATGTCAAGTCTTTTCTCTGACAATTTAAACTAAGTTTTCAATTTTGACAATTTGAATGCAATGTCAAGTCTTGTTTTCTGTGAAAAAATACAAAAAAATATATATATTGTACCACTTATTTTCACCTGGTTGTCTAGCCTACAGATTGCTTAAGCTTAAAATGTATATGAGACCAAAAATGTAAAGAAGTGCAGCATGTTAAGGAACATGTTATGCTATCTACACAAAAATTTTATAAATGAACTTTGTTGCATAGAACTCTGGTATATGGCCAAACAACTTTGTTGCATAGAAATCTGGTATATGGCCAAACACCTCTGGCACATGATATCACCTACATGTAATTAACAATTATTTTTTATAACATTTCTTGTTATTTATAGAGAAAAACTGGAAAATGGTGACAATGATTGCATGCCCTCTACACTACTACAGACCTCATGTCTGCTTGTTTAACATTGTCAATGGAAATGAATGATGTATCATTTGTCACTCAGTTTTCCACAGCCTCAAATAATCAGCCATACAAGTCTTTGTCTAAGATTTTAGTGAAATACCAAGCGGTATTTTAGTGAAATGTCATATATAAGACATAGTAGGCTACACCTGGAAAAACTCTTATCTAAAGCAATTTATTGTATGTTACATTTCACTAAAATATTTTCTTATTTCCCCTTGAAAATATATGTTGTGTGTACTCAGAACCATCTCAGCAAACCACTTCTAATGAGTATTGTAATAATGTTTTTTTTTTTAGAAACAAGACTTTTTTATATATAAAAAACACTATTTAGAGCTATGTGAGACATCCACTAATTACTACCATAATTACCATATAGATTAGGACAGACAGGCCTGAGCAAACAGTGTAGACCCAGATGAGATGCCGCAAAGTCACCCAGCAATTTTTAGACAGAACTTTGGGTAGCAAATTGTACTTGTTCAAATTTTAGAACAAGTATGGTGAAGAGCTGAAGTGTCCAAATACTTAGGGTATACATCACGAAAACATGCCTACATCATTTTGACCCCCTTAAACCCCACTTTTATATAGTAAAACTGGGGTTTACAGGGGTATACATTATTTTTCTTATTGCTGCTCAAAAACATAGATTGTGGGTACTTGTTAGAACCGCCTCATCGAGGCGGTTCTAATGAGTACCCACATTCTATGATTAGAGCAGAAATATGAAAAATATCAGAATATTTTTTCTGAAAATTTTCAGTTTTTGGAGGTGAAATTTTCTATATATTTGAATAGGCGTGTTTTCATAATGTATGGTACAGTTATTTTGTTGTTTTTCTGGGTAAAAAAGTGTATTATCTAGAGCTATGTGAGACATCTGCTAATTACTACTACAGAATAAAATAAAGTCAAAAAGGATTGCCTTTGATAACAAAGAACACACAAAATCACAAAAATGAGAGACAGTTTGATTGAGTCTCTTGATATGCAACATTGTAGTTTGTGAGGCTGCATACGCCCTCTAGCACCGGTTTAAGTGGTATCTGGGCCCGGTTGTTCAAAGCTAACGACGTCGTTAGTTAACAATTCGTTAAAATTTAAATCGAGTGATACACAAATATGCTGAAATTTTTTGCTGAAAAAATGTGAGTAGCTTTTGCAGTGCAAAAGCTACTCACATTTTGTCAGCAAAAAATATCAGAATATTGTATATTGAATCCGCTAAAACGGTTAACGAAATGACCCTTAACGAGCTCGTTAAGCTAACGATGCTTTGAACAACTGGGCCCTGATTTTTAAAATAACCAGCATGGGCTTAATGATTCCAAAGGAAATGAGAAGACCTATGGGGACTGGACACACTTGGTACATTTTATGCTAGTTCTTACAAGGGAGACAAATGTTGTGACTTCCTGTTTGTTTTCCTGTGAGCAAAGCTCCTCCAGAAAAGGGGTGCATTCAAGAAGAAAATAAATTGCTCCCACAGGGAGCAAATTATTTAGTGGGAGCAAATTATTTTCTTTTAGAGTAAACCTTTTATTTTCCTTTTGGAAGTGGAGACTGACCAAATTTGAGTTGCCTTACGGTTAATGAGGCAGTCCCTGAAGTGTGTACAGTTGTACATTGTGCATTTAGAAGAATTTTATGTTGTTCTTTTACTTGAAACAATACCTAAAGTGAGAAATTAATTTCCTAATGTTGAAAAAATAAGTGTTCATGCAAATGAAATGATTTAGCACATGTATGTATAAGGTTAATTGCAACAAATACAATTTGAACCTAACTACCCTACTGAAATTTCTTTGGCAATTTTCTCACCTAACATTGCACAAGGGCAACTTCTTAGCCTTACAGTAAGGGATACATCCTTACATCTTTAGCCTAAATACATCTTTACGCTTTCTTATTATGCATTGTGTTATCTCAAGGACATTACAAACATTTTAAACAGAAAGGTGCTGCACATGGCAAAGGTGACATTTGGAAGTTTTTTTTGATATTTACATGAAACATCAGAATATCAAAAAAGTCTGCCAAACTGACACTGGGCAAATACATTTGCAACTTTACTATACTGAGTTAAATAAAACGCATGTTTTAGAAATGCAAATGCAAAACTGAAAGCTGGTACATTCAGAAAAGCAGCCTATGGGAGCAGGGTGCGCAATTTAAATGATGGCACAATGTTCCCTGTCTGAACTATATATGTACCTGTAGTTAAATTATCATCTGTAAGGTTAACTGTGGTGTCCTTAACCTCTTCTTTAAGAAAGTCAGCCACAAACAGTCTAGGATAAATATCTGTGTCTTGATTCTCAGCATAAATCGTCAGCTGACGTAACAATTTCCTCTGTGCCAGTTCAAATAATTCCTGCAAAGGGAATCCTTAATTAACATTCTGTAACACTGGGTACGCAAACAAGTGCGAACAGTAAAGGCCCCTTTTCAGACTGCACATTCATACACTCTGTTAAGGACCTTATCTGTTTGTTTTACCCTTTAATTGTGCTATTGAACAGCAATGGCACTGTCAGACTCAGCTAGTGGGCCTTCCATCCCCAAAACATACATATATAATTTTGACCCCCTTAAACCCCACTTCTACATAGTAAAACTGGGGTTTACAGGGGTATACATTATTTTTCTTATTTCTGCTCAAAAACATAGATTGTGGATACTTATTAGAACAGCCTCGCTGAGGTGGTTCTAACAAGTAGCCACAATCTATGTTTTGAGCAGAAATATGAAAAATATAAGAATTTTTATCTGAAAACTTTCAGTTTTTGGTGGTGAAATTTTCAATATATTTGAATAGGTGTTTTTCGTAATGATTGCATGTACACAGCCTAAGAGCCTTTTGTCTGTACTGTACATTATTCGATAGGGCATTATTGAGATAAATGGGCCATATCAAGCACAATATACAGGTCAGCCTCGTTAGTACTCGCGTCGTTAGTGCGCGAATACGGATATAACGCGGGGACGTCATGCCTCCCAAAATTTTTTCGAAGGGTCCCAGTTTCCCCATCCTCTAGGTCAAAATAACAAAATGTGTTTTTTTTGTTTTTCAGAGCTTCGATCTACAGAAAAAGAAATTATTTACTGCTGCTGTACATGTCATAATAGCAAATAAAAAAATGATTTTGAAAGAATAAAGCTAATCAATGTATTGTCTCTGTTGTATTTTTGTTTGTGTACGTGTGTAATGACCGTAATTGACCTTTTGATGTTTATTTTAAGAAGACAAACTTGTGCCAATTAAAACTTCATTTAACTTTTAAACGATACAAACATATCTATCAAGAAATGGCTTATCCCGCATCTAAAGAATGGGAAAATGACCACAGTTATCCATAATTAATTTGTAAATACTTGAAAGACACCGAATTTTCCAGTTTGATATGGCCGCCTTGCCGACCTAATTAGATATTCATCCAATCAGCGACGCGGATCACTGGACATCGATTACGGCACACGCGGTCAGGTAGTAGAGCGTGTAACTGTGAAATTTGTCCAGCACTTATTGTCTTGAAAAAGTTCATTCTGCTATCAGATTAACACTGATTAAAATGGAAAACCAAAGAAGAAAACGAAAAGCCTTCACGGTTAAAGAAAAACTTGAGGCCATTGATCATGGCACTTTGTTGGAATCAAATGCTTTGGTTTAGTCATTTTTTTTTTCTTCGAGCTTTCGTTCTATTCTATACAAGCAGAAAGATTAAAAAACTTAACGATTTCTGCTGTTTTATTAATAAGATCTCTTTTACTGGACTAAAATAATTTGCTATGCTCGCGGGGACCGGTATTGATACCGGACTTTTTATGTGACTTACACCACACTTCAACACCATCTGTATTACAACACCGGCAAATATGGCGGATCGAGCCACAAAATGGAAACGTAAATAAAGTATTTAGCGTATATATTGCAGAAAAAGTACATCAGAGGGTGTAAAAAAGACAAAACATAGAACGTTAGTACTCATTCATTTATTTATATAAATAACACATGAAATATCATTGTTTTCATTCATAAATCCCTCCAAACATGTATATACGTGTGTCCCATACAAATGTCAACATTTATAAAGTCTGATCAGTCGGCTCCGAACTTACTACGCGCCTCGCCTATATCGCGGTCTGGATTTGTGCATCCCGACCAGCGCGTAATAACGGGACTGACCTGTATGAGGGTCTGGTTGAGGTTTTGGAATTAACCCTTATCCTGCTGAACCCAGATATACCCTGCTTTTGCAAACAGTGTAGATCCAGATCAGATGGCTTCTGAAGAAGCCAACTGATCTTAATCTGCACTGTTTTCCATTATATGAATTTATAGCAACAATCCCATTCAAGTAATCTGATTGTCTGAAAATTAAATGTGGGTGTGGCATCTTAATTTATTCAGCAGGACAAGGGTTAAGGTACTGATAATTTATTAATTACAAATCAATACAATTTTGTTCTTTAATCAGTTGTCAAAAAATTGTTTTGTCTTTTTTCAAAATCATTAAATTATAAGATAATATTTGTTATCTGTAGTCTGAGTATAGATACACATGCAATAAAGTCAAACCTGTTTTAAGCAAGAATCTGAGGGAGTTTCAAAAGGTGGTTTCTTAAGACAGATGCTTGCTTAATACAGGTAAATCTACAATATTTTCCTTTTATGGGACCTCAAAACACTGACCTTTAAATACAGATGATTGCTTAATACAGATGGCCTTTAAGACAGGCTTGATTGTATAATTTCTGCAAAAACAAGCAAAATCTTGCAAAAACAGTTTTCTGACATAAACAAAATGTGCATGCCAAAACCAGACCTTACAAAAGTACAAGTAGTCTAAAGTTCCAAAGTTTGTGTGGCTGAACTGCAGTTGCCCTCATCAGACTACGGTCTGCATTCCAGATGACTCAGTTTGTTATGTTGCCAATACAGGTACTGAAACTACTACTGAAATTACATACCTGAAAAGAGAGATTTTTATGCCTTTCATTTGCCTTGTCTTTTTGAGCTTTCAGAGTTTCAACATCATCTTCCTCCCCTAATCTCTCTTTGACAAGTTTTAGAAGCTTCTGTTTGGCATTCTTTGTCTTTTCTTGGAAATTCACTATTGGGTAGTAAACAGACAAAAGACCAACCTGTAAAAACAAGGGAATGTTTCTAGAAATGGATACACCTCAATAGACAACATTCTACTTAAAGATAAATGTCTTTGCTTCCTTTTCCTAAAGGAGATCTCTCAAAAGAAAGAAGACCTTATAGATTCAGATGACATTACGAAAAGGGGGTTAAAATTATATAGGCATGTTTTCGTGATGAAGAGGGAGTATCTATATCAATATTTTCCTTATTTTTCAATAAAAAATGTTGTGAAACATATAAAAAGAACCTCAATGAGGCACATTGTTTGGCACCTAAAACATCAGGAAAACACGCCTATATAGTTTTGACCTTCTTAGACTCCACTTTTATATAGTAAAACTGGGGTTTTCAGGGGTATACATTAATTTTCTTATTTCTACTCAAAAACATAGATTGTAGATACTTGTTAGAATTGCCTCAGTGAGGCAGTTGTAACGTGTACCCATTATGTTTTGAGCAGAAATATGAAAAATATCAAAAAAAATTTTTATCTTTAAGATCATGATCTGTGGTACAGGCCTGGACCTCCTGCAGAGTTCAGGCAAGATTCCATGTGCTGTCTGTTGCACTGGAGTGGGCAGCAACAGCATCTTCTGCAATGGCTGCAAGCGCTGGGTGCACAAGAAATGCAGTGGGCTCAAGCGCTTGACAAAGCACCCTGATTACAGATGTGCACGGTGCCAGGAAACTGCACGCCCTTTGGATGGTAGACCACAGAGGGAAGTCCAAGTCAGACCTGACAAGCTGGTGGTAGCTTCCTTTTGCTACCTAAGAAACATGCTCTCAGCAGCCAGTGGCTGTGAACTTTCAACCACAACACGTGTGAAAACTGCCTGGAAGAAGTTTAAGGAGCTGCTACTAGTTCTCTCTTCCCGCCACCTCTCTTCAAGACACACGGCTGCATGTACAGCTATTGTGTGCAGAGTACAATGCTCAATGCCAGCGAGACTTGGCCATTAACAAAGCCAAACCTCCAACATCTGCAGTGAAATGACAGGACAATGATCAGACAGATCTACAATGTCAAGACGCAAGACATTGTCACCACCAGATCCAATGAGCTACTTGTGCCGCTTGGCACTGAGGATCTGGACCTCATTCTGAAGGAGAGATGGCTCCACAGGTATGGACATGTGGAACACTCCAATGGTGCAGTCAAGACAGCCTTTGACATACAGTTTGATGGAAAGCATGGGCTTGGGTGGCCCAAGATGACAGGGAAGCAGCTGACAGAGAGGGACTGCAGAGTGTGGAAGCTCTTGGCTATCAACCCTCAAGACAGACATACCTGGAGATCTGGTGTGAGATCTGCCATGCGTGCAGCAAGCCAGCTACCTGGAAAGGGGGGCCCACTCATGTGGATGTTGCCCCTGTACCTGCACATTAAAAAATCTGATGATGATGATGATGATGATGATGATGTTGATGATAATGATGAAAATTTTTATTTTTTTGGAGGTGAAATTTTCAATATGTTTGAATAGGCATGTTTTTGTAATGGGTTTTATTGTTTGGCACCTGAAAACAACAGACAGCAACAACTTTTACCTTTACCTATTCAGGGAATTCAGCAGATGACATATCGATATGATCCTTATTTTTCCTCAAAAATAGGCTTCAACATTTCAAGAAAATTGTTTCCTAGGGAGACAATATGCATGAAACGTGAAAGCCTATTTTTTTGGAAAAAAAAAAAGATAAGTATCTTAAAATGTTGCCTACTGAAATTTTAACCCAGCATGCAAAGTGTTAATAGCTAGACTAAGTTTAGCATGCTTAGCATGCTGGGTAAAAATTTCAGCAGATGACAATTTGAAATATTTTTCTTATTTTTCCCAGAAAATAAGATACAACATTTCAAGCAAATTGTCTCCTTACAATTTGCATGAAATGTCAAATCCTATTTCCTAGGAAAAATAAGAAAAATATCATCAATTTGTCATCTGCTGAATTTGCCAATAGCTTTGTAAGGGTTAAGATATTTTTAATTTTTCCAGAAAACACTAGGGAAATGACCTTGATATAAAACTATTGCTCTTCCTGATCACTGGGAGCTACTCTTAACACTTTGCATGCTGGGTAAAAATTTCAGCACATGACATTTTGTAAATATTTTTCTTATTTTTAAAGATTCCAGTCTGCCAATGCTGAAGGTGCCTCTCTTTCAAAACTGGTGGTAAATTCTTCCAGGATATCCATTCTTCTTAACATGCCATTGACTTTGCATGATTGTGAACAGCACAGATATGAGTTGACCATGTGGATGCCAAAGATATTCTGTTTACTCTACATATTTGGACACCTAAGCTCCTAACCATACTTCTCCACATTACAAAAACACACCTGTTCAAATATAGTGAAAATTTCACTACCAAAAACTGAAAGTTTTCAAATAAAAATTCTGATATTTTTCATATTTCTGCTCAAAACATAGATTGTGGGTACTCATTAGAATTGCCTCACCAAGGTGGTTCTAACAAGTACCCACAATCTATGTTTTTGAGCAGAAATAATAAAAAATAATGTATATCTCTGTAAACCCCAGTTTTACTATATAAAAGTGGGGTTTAAGGGGGTGGGGAAAATTATATAGGTATGTTTTCGTGATAAATTTACTAGCTGCTGTGTCTATAAACTGCTGGATGAGCTGCAAACAGTGTAGATCCTGATTAGTGTTCTGCAGCATCTGATCTGATCTATACTCTTTACTCAGGCCAATTTGTCATTACCCTATTTACCCTAACTACTCAGGAACTTAAGCTCAATATCATACTTGTCCTAAAATTTGAACGTCCATTTTACTACCTGCTGATGAGCCTAAAGCCTGTTAGGTGAGTGACCAACAGCATAGACCCTATTCAGATGCTACATTCTGTGATGTCTAATCTGGGTTTTCACTGTTCACTCCCGACTGTCCATTTGACTAGGTAGTATAAATATGAGGTTGCAATAGGTGAAAATGTCCCTTATGACATGCACTCAGATTAACTTGCACATTGCATGCAGCCTTTTTATTTATCAATACAGTCTATAGTTGCTAATGTCACTATAAGCAGGCAACAAAGGCCCTGATGTGCAGTCTGATCTGGGCCTTTGTTGTCCCCATATGCAATAAGGGATGTTTTCATTATGTTTTGCTATTATCTTACCTCTGTTGCTCTCCATGCATCACCCGTTCCCACAGCTGCAACTACAATGGGAAGTTTTAGAGTGTTAGCAGCATACCGGAACTCTATCTGACATGTGTGAGAGGCAGCATACTCGTCGGACACACAAACAATCACAACTTTAGCACTTAGTAAACCTTCTGCTATATCATCAAAGAGGCCATTCTGAAGCAGAAAAAACACTCCAGGCTAGCATCCATACAAACCTTGGAACTTGAAAAGGTATTACCCAGTCAGCATTCTATGTAAATCTAATTATCGGGCTGTCATCGGCCCGTCAGGGTAGCTGACAGGCCGATGACGGCCCGATGTAGATTTACGTAGAATGCTAGCTCGGTATATACCTGAATATATTATGCATATATTTGTCTGTAAATCATCCCAGACAGGATGAAAGTAATTCCTATTTCATTTAAAAGAAATTATTTTGAAATTCTGAATGCAAACTGCATCTTTGATAGGGATAATACCTGCTAGAAGGACTTTATACCCAGCTGAAAATTTGAGCAGTATCATCTAAATGAAGCTGATTTTTTTAGCTGTATCTTGACAAAAAATCTGAATATTTAAGACATATCATACAGAAAGAGCTGAATATTTGTATATCATGAAAAAGAGCTGAATACTTGTGTAGTATTATGCACAAAGAACTGATTATTTGAGAAGTATCATGAAAAAAGAGCTGAATATCTGAGCAGCATCAGGCACAAATAACTGAATATTTTAGCAGTATCATACACAAACAACAGAATATTTTAGCATTTTCATGCACAAACAACTGAATATCTATATAAGCAGCAATATTCAAAACATCACAAAAACATACCTATATAATTTTGACCCCCTTAAACCCCACTTTTATATAGTAAAATTTGGGTTTACAGGGGTATACATTATTTTTCTTATTTCTGCTTAAACACATAGATTGTGGGTACTCATTAGAACCGCCTCACCAAGGTGGTTCTAACAAGTACCCATAATCTATGTTTTGAGCAGAAATAAGGGAAATATAAGAATTTTTTACCTGAAAATTTTCATTTTTTGGTGGTGAAATTTTCAGGATATTTGAATAAGCATGTTTTTGTAATGAACAGCTGCATATCTGAGCAGCATCATGCAAAATCAGCTGAAGTTCCAGTTAGACTGAGGGAATGTTCAAGTTAAAATGAGTTTTTTTCTGATGGAGAATGCTTAAAGCCCACTACTTTATATTACCTGGATCTATAAAATATCAAGTCCAAATTTCATTCAGACAGAAAAACAAGAATCTACATAAATGACAACAACTAATCTACTACAGTATATTCTAATAAGTCAAAACATAACCACACCAAATTTAGGGTGCTGAAAATATTCACTTTTCTGTAACTAATTTCAAGCAGCAAAACAAAAACAAAACCAAAAAACAACAATGTCAGTGATCACATACAGCTATTCCTAGATTCATAAATATTAGAATACTCATATAGAAAAAGTGTATCCTTACTCCTAAACACCAAGGCCCAGTTCTTCATAGCATCCTTAGCTTAACAAGCTCGTAAGTGGTCAAAATGTTAACTGTTCTATTAAGTACAATATCTAATTCACAGATATTTTTGCTGAAAAAATGTGAGTAGCTTTTGCAAATGCAAAAGCTAATCACATTGCTTCAGCAAAAATATTAACATATATGCCATATTTAATGATCAAATGATCAAAGTTTTAATGATACATTAACTAACTACATTGTTAGTTTTGAACAACTGGGCCTAGCTTGCAAAATCGGTTCTTTTTGGTAAGCTCTGAATAAATTCTTATCTCACTTTTCTGAGAATTAATCATCAAAATCTCTTACCATTCCCACCCTTTCAACATCAATCCAACAACTGACTCCATGCTCTTCTAGGTATTGTTTCAACTTCCTAGGGTCACCGTAACCTACAGCTCCTGGTACAGCCCTGTAAGGTCAATTTATTGTTGTACAGTACTTGGTTCAATTTGTTTGTGTTGAGGTTTTATGGCCCAGTCAAGCGTCATGTCGAGCGCGGTCAGTTTACCTAACCACACGTTTACTGGGCAGGCTTAGTCCTCTAAGCGATTAACCAGTATTGTGCACATTCTTTTGCCAGAAAACAGTACTTGGTCAAAAGTCAGTAATCAAAAAGAAAATCTTCTCAGGTGTACATACATTTGTCACTGCAAACCAAGTCTGTTTACATGTGTTTCAATGATATGTATACAGACTTTGGAAAATTTTCTAGCTAGATGATTGTCCCATCACACATAAGTTTCTAAGTTTTCTAATGGTTATCTTTTAAATAACAGTTTAAGAAAAATTAATTTTATTTTGGCTTAATTTTGATGAGGTCACCATTAACATAGTATAAACAGTATGAATTCCAAGTAACTGTGCTCTATTCTTACTTTTATACACTCATTTATTTATTTTTACATTTTATACTTTTTAACATACTATAAAGAACAAATTAACATTGGTAGAGAATAGTTACCCTTTCACAATGATTACCATAAATATCACTGCACAAATACCAAGTAATATCTTTATACAACACAGAATAAAGGTGCTTTACCTAGTGCCTAGTTCGACAGCCTCTGCTGAATTCACCCAGGTATAACTGAAGAAAACCACAGGCTTAGGACTGACATCTGCTACCATCCTGGTCTTACCAGACAATGCTCGTAGTAGTTCTTCAAATTTGCTATCATAATGTTCTAACTTCTGCTTTGTCATGTTGATATAAACCTGGAAAATGATTAACCCTTCTCTTGCTGAACATGTCATGCCCTTAGCAAACAGTGTAGATCCACATTCTGAAGAAGCCAACTGATCTGGATCTGCACTGTTTGTCATTAAATATGTGAATTTCTATCAAAAACCCAGATCAAGTAATCTGATTGGGTGGAAATTAGAAGTGGGCATGACATCTTAATTTATTCAGCAAGGCAAGGGTTAAAAGAACACCGAGTTTCATAGAATGGCACAACTCTTTAAGTGAACCTGTAATGAGGCCAAAATATATGTCAAACACAGCATAAAATTTTAGAATTATCTTTATTTCTTTAGATGTTGTCTTACTCTTTACTTGTTTTGTATTTATGTGTATCTGTGATCACTATTTGTCCCTGAGGAAGTTTCACAAAAAATTAAAAGATCTAGGATAATTGTCCATCTCTGAGTGCTGACAGATTAAAACTTGTTCAAATTATATTAGTTTGAATGCTTCATATGTTTGTGAGCCACACCATGGCAAATGGTGTTTTTGGAGCATTCTTGGAAAGCAAAGACTCAGACTAGCCTGCACATCCATATAGTGTGGTAATGGCCTTTGCTGTCAAGCTGTTAATCATGGGATACCCAGGAATACATCCATGCAAAAACAATACCCTGATGAAATGGCACAGATATATAGGGTGACCTAGATATTTGATGCTCACTTGTGCTCTACAAAAACATACAGTGCAACATCTCTTCCAGTGAGTACCAATAACAAACATTATTCTGGAGAAATAAAAAAAAATATTGATACTTTTGGGCTGAAAAAGCATCTCATGTAGAGCTCTATAAATAGACAGTAAAGGCACAAATCAGCATACATCTCCTTACAGTCTAGTTTAGAGCATCACAGTATCATAGCTCCAGGTAATAGGAGGTATCAGGAAATGATTTTTCTTATTCCTTTTTAAAAACATGTTTTGGGTACTCATTAGAAGTACAGTCGAACCTCGTTATCTCGAACTCGCTTATTTCGAATTACCGCTTATCTCGAAGTGAAAATCTGGTCCCTGTTTTAACATGAAACTATGACAACAGGTAAAATAATGTGGAAAAGAGGAGAAATTGCTCCTAAGGAGCAATTTCTCCTCTTTTCCACATTATTTTATATATATATTTTTAACTTCAGGAGTCAAATTACATATTCATTTGTTAAATGTGGTTGTTCAATTTATTGTTTTCCTCACTCTTTCAACTCTGATATGTCG
This sequence comes from Anodontia alba, assembly GCA_964016985.1. Taxonomy (NCBI): domain Eukaryota; kingdom Metazoa; phylum Mollusca; class Bivalvia; order Lucinida; family Lucinidae; genus Anodontia; species Anodontia alba. Next base: position 19,152,228 of record OZ024829.1, read on the forward strand.
AGGTACGGATATCTCGAAGTATTTCAGTGAGTCCCTTGAAATTCGAGATAACGAGAGTCGACTGTATCTCATGCATGTTTTCATGAAGACATAAGAAAATATCAATACAATAGAGAAAGCACCTTATCTGGAGCTTACCATAATAACCCTTAGTGTTGGGACAGACAGGCCTGAGAAAACAGTGTAGACCAAGATTAGATGCCATAGACTGCAGTATCTGATCAGGGTCTCCACTCTTTACCATTATTCAAACATCATTTAGACACATCTTAAGGAAGAAGAATGTTCTTGTTCAAATTTTATGACATATATGACAATGAGTAAAGGTGTCCCAACATAGTGTGCAAATATGGTATACAACAGGCTATTCAGTTTGAAAATAAAACCTGTACTGTAACTCATCCTAACATATATCAAACAATACCTCATCAGCCAGTAGTATCCCAATCTTGCTCTGTTTCCAATCAAATCCGTCACCGATAGCCACAACAACCATTGTCTTCCTCAAGGTCAATCTTGCGTATTTGAAAATATTCACACATTCATCCATCCCAGCATAGTTGGTGGACACAAAAGCCATAAAAACAGAGCTATCTATTAGGGCTTTGGCCATTTCATCAGTTGTTGCAGTAGATTTCCTGTCTGCATACCAGCTGTTGAAAACAGAAATATGCTTCATATTTATCAAAGAGGGATATAGTATAATAATCCCCATGTTTGTTTTTGTTTTTGTTTAAAAAAAGCAATGGGGATATTGTGAACATCTCCGTCCATCCATCCGTCACACTATCTCCTCCTAAATCACTGGGCAGAGTTTAATCAAACTTGCTATACGACTTCAGTGTGAGGTTAAGGTGTGTCAGACCAACATTATTTTTCTGTCCATAAGTCAGTCACACTATCTCCTCCTAGACCTCTGGATGGAATTTAACCATATTTGCTACATGACTTCCTCTTGTGGTAAGGGTGTGCAAGATAACATAATTTTTCTGTCCATCCATCAAACTCTCTTCCTAAATCACTGGGCGGAATTTAACAAAACTTGCTACATGACTTCCCCACATGGTAAGAATGTGCAAGAGGAACATTATTTTTCCATCTGCTTGTCCATCCATGCATCTGTCTCTTCCTAAACCACTGGGCAGTATTACCACTGGGCGGTATTTAACCAAACTTGCTACATGACTTTCCCACGCGGTAAGGGTGTGAGAGCAACATTATTTTTCCATCTGTCTGTCCATCCCTCCATCATGCTATCTCCTACTAAACCACTGGGCAGAATTTAATCAAATGTGCTACATGACTTCCCTGTGTGGTAAGGGTGTGCTAGAGAAACATTATTTTTCTGTCTGTTTGTCTTTGTCATGCTATCTACTCCTAAACCACTGGACAGAATTTAACCAAACTTGCAACATGACTTCCTTGCATGGTAAGGGTGTGCAAGAGCAACATTATTTTTCTGTTGGTACTTCCATCAAGCTATCTCCTTCTAAACCACTGGATGAAATTTAACTAAACTTGCTACTTGACTTCCCCAGGTGGTAAGGATCTATAAGAGCAACATTACTTTTCTGTCCATCTGTCCGTCACACTATCTCCTCCTAAGCCAACGGGTGGAATTTAACAAAAGCTTACTACATGACTATCCTGCATGGTAAGCGTCTGTGATAGCAACATTATTTTCCACTTCTGTCTGCTTAGTGGTGAAAGCAAGGGGATTTGCAAAGCCTGCCATCAATTGCGTGATCTTGTTTTATATTAAAAGACAATTCTAGTTCAAATGTTTTGGCATTTACTACCTCTTGAAGAAACTCTAGTTCAAATATTTTGGCATTTACCTCATTCTAAAATAACACCTGTTTAGCCTTTAAACTGCCAATCACAACAATTGTCGTCTGCTTTGCCATCTGCTTGTGATTTTTTAAAAGTCATTTTTGCAAACAGTGTGGACCCAGATCAGACTGCTCCTCTAGGAGCAGTCTGATCAGGGTCCACACTGTTTGCCTGTATGCAAAAATGGGTTTGAAAAGTTTGCAAGAATAGTCAGCAGACAACAAAAACAGACAACATTTTCAGATGCAGGTTTTCTTGGCGTTTTCAGGGTTAAACTTTTTTAAAATAACACTAGTTTAAACGTTTTGATATTTATTGCCTTCTGAAGCACTATTTTAACTACCTATTGATTTGTTGTTTTAAAACAATAAAACAAAACTATGGTATTATTCTCAGTATTCAAACAGACATGCCTGAGCAAACAGTGTAGACCAAGATCATACTACTCCTTAGGAACATTCCATCAGTCTACACTGTTTCCAAAATAACCATCATTCTTCAGATGTATCACCAGGTAACAAAAAGGCTCTGTTCAAATATTAGGAAACATATAGTAAAGAGTTATGTATATAGGGTCATTACAGTACTATAAGATTTATTTAGAGAATAAGCTTTGAGTCTTTTTATATCAAATCTAAAACTTCACCCTTCTGAAATGAGTAACACCAAAGGGTGGGGCTCACACGGAAAGCAACACAGAAATTTTCTTGAATGAAATATAAACACTATAGCATATGGCAAGAGTCTATCTCTTCATTTGCATCTGGTATGTTACTGTTAACTTATGGTAAATATCCTAAAATTTCAAATACTTTACTCCATACTTTTTTTGCCTAAGTTTGCTTTTCATGCAGTTTTTTCTGAAAAGACTTAATGTAACTGCAAACAGTGCAGACACAGAACTGACTGCTTATTCAGGGTCTACACTGTTTGCATATGCCAGTTTGTTGGACACTTTGGTGTACAAAATTTTAGGATATTTAATGTAACTGATGCATGATTTGATACATGTGATCTCTATATTTTGATTAACTCTTTCGGTGCCAAATTTGAGATGCCATTGTCGTCTGCTTTTCTTTTTAATCAAACTATCGCTTGAAAAGAAGTTAATACATAAAATTGAAAAACTGAATGTCAAACAGCTTAGATCCAGATGTCTCATCTGGATCTATGGTGTTTGCAAAAGCCTATTAATATCTCCAGTGGCAGTGAAAGAGTTAAGCCAAACTCAATGAGAAATACACTGCAGCGCCGTTATAACGCGGTCACTTATAACGCAGAAACCGTTATAACGCGGTTGGGCCATGGCTCCCGTTTTTTCCCCCTCCAGTTTGAAAGTGTTGCCCTTTTTCCGCAGAATGCGGCAGTCTAAAAATTGCCAGCCGTGACCATATACTCGCTGAATTACTCATTCTTTTTTACCAAACTTTTCATCAGTTTTTGTCTTTAGGCTATTTCAGATAATGTCCGCGCACCATTTAAAAGCCATACTATGGTAACTGGCACAGCCCTCTACGATAATTTTCATGTATTATAAGAGAACAAAGAGAAATTATAAGAGTAACTTACGCAACACAAATTAATTACATCATTATCCTAACACAGTCATAAATCAACACTTCACTGTCCTTTTTGTTGTAATGCTAATCTTATAATTAATCCGATTGTGTGACATGTTTGAATGCACTGCCACAGTCCATAGCTCCAGATTAGGTGTCTATTTTTTTTTTTTTTTTTAATTAAAAAAGACTGTTGTTTTTCCTTATTTCTCCATGAAATTGTAGGTTTTTGGTACTCTCTGGAAGTGCCTCGGCGAGGCGCTTCCAATGAGTATCCACAACCTACCTTTATGTGGAGAAATAAGAACTTTAATATGTGGAGACTCCTCTAGTCTGGAGCAGTGGATAGACCCTCTTATCTGGAGCTATGACAGTCAGCATGTCCAAATAGATCAAAGAAACGTGTCAAGTGTGAATACACAGAGACAGTTTATAGCTCCAGATAAGGCGTATTTTTTTTAGTTAAAAAGTACTGCTACCCTTGGTTAACGGAAATAGACTGCTGGGAAACGAGATGTACTTTCTGGACAAATATGAAACAAAGACTAGTCAGTGCTTTTTATAAAAAATATCTGAGATTAGATTTTTTTATTGTGAAAGAAATTAACAGCAGCAATAAAAACTGACTAAGCAGGTAAGCCTGTCCCTTTTATCATGTTACTTAACATCTGATGCAACAGATGGTATTGATTTTTTTTCTGCACCTGTTGCTAAACCCTTAGCATGCTGTGTGAATATAATTAGCAGACCACCTTCTGAAATATATTTTTCTTATATCCTCAGGCTGCAAGATTTTGACACTGCATGCAAACTTGAGAAAATTTGCATGAAAAAAGTTGTTGTCTGGAAAAAAAAGAAAGGAAGAAAAATAAAAATATCATCAATTTGTCATCTGCTGAATTTTTCCAGGGAGCAACAAAGGTTATTTTTTGACAGCAGATCAACTATGCACATGCTCGAGGCAATTTCCGGTAAAGGACACGTTGTTTATTACACAGTTATCCATAATGCAAGACTGTTGCAGTTAGTTTCCTTGAATGATCATAAAAGAAAACAAAACAATTTAAGCTTAAAAATTTATTATTTACTGGATTAAAAGAATGAAACGGAAATCAGGCCAGGTACATGCACAAAGTTTCAACAATAAAAAAAAATAAAAATAAATAAATAAAAAAGGAACATACAATATACCATACATGCAATGTGTAATATCTCATAATATCTGGAGGAAACTGCAGTGGTGCAAGTGGGTATGGTTGTCATGTTCAGTATAATGCGGACCACGTATAACGCGGTCAGTGTTCATGGCTCCCGACGACCGCGTTATAACGGCGCTGCAGTGTAGATGTTTGAGTAAAATTTGTTTGTTGATATAGTATATTGCCAATGATGCATTTCTTTGAGGCATTTGGACCAATACTGGTCTAAATACTATAGCTTCAAATCAGGCACTTTTATTCAGTCACAAAAATGAATGCTGTTTGCACTCATAATAGGGTAGTTATTGCTTCAACTGTGAAGGGTGACGGCACAATTTTGAAAAAAAGAATTTGCCTATTTCAATACAGGAATATTTCAATTTGCAGCTCTTCTTTAAAAAATTATTACACAAATACAGTTAATGATTGTCATTTACAACAATTAATTAGGTTCATGAACCTGAATGCTACAAAACCGATCACAAATAAGGGTTGCTGTTGTATTTACCATATTCTGCCATATTAATTGTAGACTAAAGCAGTAACCTGGCTAAATGATCACCTAGCTGTGGCTAAAACTTTGGCCAAACCTGACAGTCTCTAGTTCATCTTCTATGTATACTGTTTATGCTTGAATATCATTGTAATTGCATTATCATCATTATTTTTATCATTATCAGTACTAGAGTTCTAGGGTTTTCTATCAGTTGCACAGTAGATAACGGATCATATTCTGCCACCCTTTGCGAAGTTGACAACTTTTATGACTATCTATATAGCTTCCTGTACCCCAAGTCCTTTCTGAAAAGGGATCTACTCTAAAAGGAAAGAATTTGCTCCCCTTGGGAACAAATTCTTACCTTTTAAAGTAGACCCTCTTTCAGAAGGGTGAAAAACAATACTGAAATACATGTAGTTTCCTCCAATAAAAGTATATTAATTTACTTTAAATAAACATACCACTTGTAACCTTTTGCTTTTAGATCATTATACACCCTTTCTGGTGCGATGAGAGTATCTCGGGCTACAGAATTATCCATCTGGCAGTGGGATATGAAAATGTCTGAAGGAAAAAACAGTACACATTACATTCCATTTTACTATATAATTTACACAATTCTGTTCAGAGAGACAGGCCTGAGCAAAACAGTAAGACCCAGATCAGATGCCACAGAATGTGGCATCTCATCAGAATCTTCACAGTCTGCTGCTCATCCAGCAGTAGTTTAGACAACAAACATGTATTAAATTAAAACACACCTGTTCAAATAATGGTAGGGCATTCAGGCATCTGAACAATTAGTGTCAATTATGTTCTATTTTATAATTCAACCAGTTTTACAGGATCCTCATCTTCACCGTAGGTTTCTACATTAATAAAATTACACTACAACCTCTTTATAACACGGTTCGTTATAATACGGTTTTGGATATAATACGGTTCAAAGATGTATCCCCAAAAATGTATACTTATTAGATTATATTGAAAAATGACCATAAATGGTCATTTTTCAATATAATCTACACATTTTGTTTGAATATAACACGGTTGTTTAACTAACACGGTTTATGCCATGGACCCCAACAATAGTATTATAAAGAGGTTGTGGTGTATGTACAATTGTATGGTTCACATACAGGCTTCCTACTCCATCAGAAAGACATATATAAATGATATTGCACATGTACAAAAAAGGCCCTGAAAGACTGGCTGTGGTAAATGTACATTGGCTAACATGATAATGAAACTTTATTCTCACATGTCTCAAGAAGAGACAAAACCTTGCTTTAGTTCTATGCTTGGTGGTATGTCATCAACCTGAAATGTGTTTACATGGACAGGTACCATCACGAAAACATGCCTATATAATTTTGACCCCCTTAAACCCCACTTTTATATAGTAAAACTGGGGTTTACAGGGGTATACATTATTTTTCTTATTTCTGCTAAAAAACATAGATTGTGGGTACTCGTTAGAACCGCCTCGGCGAGGCGGTTCTAACGAGTATCCACAATCTATGTTTTGAGCAGAAATATGAAAAATATAAAAAAAAATATCTGAAAATTTTCATTTTTTGGTGGTAAAATTTTCAATATATTTGAATAGGCATGTTTTCGTAATGTATATATTACCATCCATCAGAATGAACAAATTTGCGACATATTGATTTTAACCCTTGTACTGCTGAACCCGGATATATCCTGCCTTTTCAATCAGTGTAGATCCAGATCAGTTGGCTTCTGAAGAAGCCAATTGATCTGGATCTGCACTGTTTGTCATTAAGTTTATGAATTTAGAGCAATAATCTGGATCAAGTAATCTGATTGGCTGAAAATTAGAAGTAGGCGTGGTATCTTAATTTTTTCAGCAGGACAAGGGTTAATACAGATCAAAGGAAAGCCAGCTCTGGCCCTATTTAATCTGCATATCTGTCAAAGTACCCATAGCTCCTGATAAAGTACTTTTCTAATAAAATGATTGATATTTTTTCTTATTTCTCCATAAAAAACAACATATATTGTAGGTATTCATCAGAAGCACTTCGTGAATGGCTTCCAGTAAATACAAACAACATAGGTTTTTGTGTCCAAAGAAGAAAAATATTTTATCTGGATTACCATATAACCTTACTTATCTGTAGCTGTGATACCTTAATTCTTCTTCAGTTTCTTTTTTGTACATTGTTTACACTCGAACCATAGTATACAAATGCCAAAATTTCCTTAAGGTAGTTGGCCATGTGATAATCACTGACCGATGTAATCAACCCCTCCCCTCCCCCTGCCCCTCCCCCCCCCCCCCCCCCCCACTTAGATGAAATCCAGGTAACGGTTATTTATAGCCACACTATTCTTGTGACTGTGATGTAAGAGTGCTGTTGAAAGAGGGTTATCTGTAAAACCTGGACTGGGACATTTTGGACATCAGCAAACAGTGCAGACCCAGATAAGATGCTGTGTCTGATCAGGGTCTGCTCTGTTTGCTTAGATTACATAAGTTAAGGGTTGAAAGAAACAGTTTTCAGTCCCCGGTCAGGACTATTTTCCCAGCCTACACTCAGAAACAATCGACACACCAGTGCTATCAGTGCTTTGATTTAGTTTAGTTGAGAATATTTGTCACTGTCAACAATCCCATAGTCATATTGTGATGGTATCTGGATGTGATGCTGGGAACTGATGTCTTTTATAGCAAGGCCTCATTGCAGAACCTAGCTGACACTGTTGTGATCAATCCCAACCCTCCCTCCTAATGCTGTGTGCCAAGTGAAATAGCAGCCAGTACCAAGTTTCATTTTTATCCTCTTAAGCCTCAGGTACAGTTTTGTTATTTGTCAGACTCTTGTTATCTTGACCTCGCTTAACTCAAATAACGCTTACCTCGAAGTGAAAATCTGGTCCCTATTCAAATATGAAAATCTAACAACAGGTAACAAAACATTTTCCACATTATTTTCAATATATCTCAAATTTCAGGAGTCAAATTACATATTCATTTGTGAAATGTGGTTGTTTGGTTTATTATTCCTCAATTCTGCAAATCTGATATGTCAAGGTACAGCTATCTCAAAGTATTTCAGAGAGTCTCTTGGACATCAAGATAATGAGAGTCAACTGTATCTGTCACTATCTAAACAAATACTGTAGGAGTACATGTTTTAATAGAAGAATTCAGGGCCCAATTGTTCAAAGCTAACGATGTTGTTAGTTAACGATTCGTTAAAATTTAAATTGAGTGATACGCAAATATGCTGAAATTTTTTGCTGAAAAAATGTGAGCAGCTTTTGCAGTGCAAAAGCTACTCACATTTTTTCAGCAAAAAAGATCAGAAAATTGTATATTGAAACCGCTAAAACAGTTAGCGAAATGACCCTTAACGAGCTTGTTAAGCTAACAATGCTTTGAACAACGGGGCCCAGATTACTTACCTGCTGAGAGATCTTTCTTTAGATCCTTGAGTCCCTGAACTGACTGCACCAGATGAGCATCAAAGTCACTGTGAGAATCTGGGGGAAGGAGAGCTGTAACCAAGAAGTGGTAGTTATGTCAAGTTGTGCACAACAAAACATATCCCAAAACAACCTCAAAACAATATGCTATGCTCCACATCATGATCTAACTATAAATTAAGTTTCAGCTTGATCAGATGTAAACTGTAGAAGGAGTTAGCCAGAAACAAAAATGTTTACGGACAGACTGATATACACACGGGCAGGCCGACGCCAGACCCCTCAACCTAATATGTCCCATTTTTCAAACTGGCATACAAAAACTGGAACTGCATTGATATTATAGATCAGAGTCTTTCATATCTCCTTAAAAGAGTATGCTGTGGGCACTTATTAGAACTGCCTCACTGAGGTGTTTCTAATTAGTACCCATAACATATGTTTACATGGAAAATTAAGTAAATCATTTATCTGGATAATCCTCTTACCTTGAGCTTTGAACAATATACATACTGTAATCTCTTAACCCTTGTCATACTGAATAAATAAGGATGTCCCGCTCACTTCTAAATTTCAGCCTATCAAATTTCTTGATCCAGATTGTTAACTTAAATTCACATACTGAATGGCAAACAGTGCAGATCCAGATCAGTTGGCTTCTTCAGAAGCCAACTGATCTGGATCTACACAGTTTGAAAAGGCAGAGTACATCCAGGTTCAGCATAACAAGAGTTAATGCACTACATCATTTATGCCATGCAAAAATTCTACTTAAAGGCATTCATGGACAGCAAAGGTCTAGATAAGACACCACATAGTCTGTTCAGGACTTTTGCTGATTACCAATATATCATACAGAATCGAAGGATTATTCAAGTGCATAGCAAAGGTCATGATCAGACTATATGGCTGTGCCCTTCTTGAAGCTTTTTATCATAAGATTTTCAAACCCCACTTATTTTTCACTTTATCCAATTTGACATTTTAAAAGCTCCATATTCCTCAAAAATATACATTTTATTGTCCAAGAAAGGTTTAATAAATTGATATATGGTATTTATACGATCATAAGATGTGCCATCTGACAGCCTGTAAAATTTCAGTTTACATCTCATACTTGAACTGGATCAAAATAGAAATGATTTTTTTTTGTATCTCTGAATTAATGTTGGCAACATTAATTCAGAGATAGGATAAAAATCATTTCATTTCAAGAACGAAAGACTTACTGAAATTTTAAAGGCTGTCAGATATCACATTTTATGATTGTATTCATACCATATATCAATTTATTAAACCTTTCTTGGATAAAAAATGTCTGTTTTTGAGGAATATGGAGCCTTTAAGAATATAAACAGGAATAACATCAATGTTTATTTCTAGCATGAGGAACAAAAATTAAAATGGTCCTACTGTTGGTTTTCTTTTGCTTCAGCATTTCAGTTATTTCTTGCTATCTAGTCCTCGTTGTTGTTTCATCTCTGTATTTGTTTGATTTTTATGTTCTCGTAGATGTTGCACTGATGAATTTGAAACCTTCACACAGACTGAACAAATATTTTGTGTATACCACGGCAGAACTAGGGGCGAGGGTTGTGGCCATGTAAAATCTATTTAAGCCCCCAGTAATATTTTAACTGACCATTCTAAGGTGGTGCTTCTGCTGTGGTTTACTATATTTGTCATTGTATGTCTTTGCATGTTTGTCTTGGTGCAATTTTTATTTTGGATAGCCGTTTGGCCATTTTTTTTGAAGGAACTGTTCTTTTAGTTTTCTGCTTGTAATGTTTTGATTGTGGTGTCATTACTTTAAGTGTGTGCTTCTTTCCCTTTGGTGTCTTGGAAGGAAGGTGTTAGGTAATTGTATCGTTCCTGATCATTGCCTTTCTTTCTATTTCTATATACTAATTCTAAAAGTATAAGGGAATATTTGTTTTTTGGGGTTTTTTTATAGACTTTATAGTGGTCTCACTTTATAAAAACTCTCATTTATAAACTCTTCAAATCTCTGTTTGGAGTAATTGTCTTCTTGTATGTATGATGTCAGCTGTACTAATCCTGGATTTTAAGTATTCTTTCTTCACTAAGGAAAAAACAACAATACAGTATTTTCCCCGAAAAGATACATGGTTATCATGGTAACTTTTCGGTAAAGTTACAATGAGACAATCGAAATATTATCCAAATATATATGTACCGTACATTTTGTGGAGAAACAAAAGTATTAATTATCTGAAGACCCCTTCTGCATTATGCGCATTTCTATATAAAGAAGGAACTATTTCGAACACATATAGAGGGAAATCCTGGGAATGACCTGTTGCTTGAGGGATTATATTTCACCAAAAATTGACATATTTTCTAAATGTTCCATATTTAGTTAAAAAATACAGTAGTTCCATGATAGGAGCCATCAGGGAAACTACATGTACTTTGTGTCATAAATTAGTGTCTGATACCTGAATGCTCTGTGGTATAAAATATACAAAAAAAAAAGAACACAAATCCTCCATATGCATATCATTTCATGAGAAGTAAATTAGAAGTGGCCACACAAAGCACATCTCCCACATGATTTTAAGCCTACACAGGACGCATCCGCTGCATAAAGTATAGAAAGCATGAGGAACATTTTAAATGCAGAATTTCCTGCAATGACTGCTATAATGATAATGTATGTTTCCATGGAGAAATCAGGAAAATATTGGCTTACTGTATTTACCATATGTATTCTGACAGACAGGCCTGAGCAAACAGTGTAGACCCACAAAACAGTGTCCAATCAGGGTCTACACTGTTTGCCAGTCATCCAGCAATTTTTTAGACACAACATTGTGTAGTAAATAGTACTTTTTAAAATTTAGAACAAGTATGGTAAGGAGTTGAGGTGTCCGAGTTCTTAGGGTAAATACGGTAATTCTTTTGCTCAACAGTAGCAGATTAAAGCAAAGCAGACACATGAAAAGAAAAAAACAACAACAAACAAACACAAAACTTACTCAGCAGATCAGCGCATGAAATTGTATGAAAATATTTGATACACTGTAGGAAAGGAGCCTTCATTTCAATAGCTCTTCTTATTGTAGAAGCAGCAAACATATGCTGATCTTTCACCGCCTGGAAATGGAAAAATTAACCCTTGTTATACTGAATACATTAAGATGTCACGCTCACTTCTAATTTTCAGCCAATCAGTTTACTTGATTCAGTTCGTTGATACAAATTCAAATACTGAATGGCAAACAGTGCAGATCCTGATGTTGGCTTCTTTAGAAGCCAACTGATCTGGATCTACACTGTTTGCAAAGGCAGGACATATCCAGGCTGAGCAGGACATGAGTTAACAAACTTGTACCTAGAAAGGGAAACAATATATTTCCAGTGGAGGCTAGTTTGTCAATATTTTGCCTCCTTCTGAAAAGGGATTTACTCTAAAATGGAAAAAAAATCTGCCCAGGTTCTTTACTCTTAAAATAGAACTCTTTCAGATGGAACTTAGTGTGCATGAAAGCAATCAGGCAGTCAAAATAATTTTCTCTTGTATAAATGATTGGAAAAACCATCAAGAATATCAAAAGCCCTTCACAATATCTACAATGATCTATTAACACAAAATTTGAGTCATGTCTACATAGTCTCATCAGGGCCTTCAATGTCAGTTCACAAATTTACTGGATACTGCAGAATGTATAAATGGAGAGCAAATATCACTGAAATCTCATCAATAATGGTGACTTCAAATTAAAATTGCCATAACCTCGGATGAAATGATCCCTGTTGTGCATTCAGTGTATGTGTTGGCCAGTGAAAGTGCAGATTAGCCTGTACATCAATACAAACTGATCAGGTACAATGTACTTCACTGTATACTTATAAAATCATTGGATACTGACGATAATAACAACTGTCATAAAAACTGATCAGACAGTGTGACTTTGCATGCTGATCTAGGCCTACCTTATTCGCAGAATCCACAAAGGATATAATTTCATATGGTGTGTGGCTCAAATAAAACAAGAAAAAGAGTAATGCGATATGCAAAAAGCCTTACCATCCTGGAGCACTCTGGACATGGTAACATGAAGTCATACTGGACACCATGAAATGATTCAACAATCAGTCCTTCAAACACTTCATGCACAAGGAACAATATATTCTCTGGTCTTGGTCCTTGTACTAACACCACCAACTCAGAATCCCTGGAATATATTTTATGTCTTAATTTAAATAAATGAATTGTTGTGACAAAAATCATTGCTCTAGTAAAAGGGGTATTACTAAAGATATTCTTTTATTTATCATAAAAAAATATGCTGTTAACACATTCAAACTATCTCAATGATGCCATTCTAATGAGACACACAGCTCTCATGTTCATGAAGAAATATGATCGAGAAGCCAATGGCCAAGATTCGCTCTCCTGAGTACTTCCTACGCTTGCTTCTGCAATTCTAAGATATCATTTACAAATTTCTTTGTTATAGTGCCTAATTTAAAATGAAATTCAAGGTCTGCTGGCCTTGCACTCTAGGTGAAGAAGCTGTTTAAAGGTTTTACAAGACATGACCATGGCAGCAATCTCTGATGTCCATTCCCAAACTTTTTTGAAATTTAAAAGCTTATGATTCAAAGCTACCCATCCCATATGCATTTAAGCTCTGAACCTGCTTTTCATTCATTTATGAGTTCTTTGTTTCTATTAGGGGAACCCTTTATATATTTCATCATAATTTCAGAGAAGTCATTTAAATCTATTTACCATATATTTTCATGACTGCTAGCTTCAAAGCTGGTTCCCAAACATGTTTGCAAATTTTATAGACCTTCACACCAACTTTTAGGCACATTACCTGACGGACAAATGAACATGTTCAAAACTTGGCATAGGTGTTTAAAGGGGTTATAGTGCCTAAAAATTTAGTATAAATAGGGTATTAAATCTGAGAAATGAACAGAATGTGAAGAAAAGCAAAATGTCTGTACCTTGTCTGATGTACAAGAGCAATATGAACATTTTTCTTCAGAAATGAGCCTTTTTTCCAGATCAATGAACTGTCAGATAGCTGGTGCAGCCGAACCTGAAATGTTCCTTCATATATAAGCACATCACAATAAAAAGAAAAGCTGTCTGCAGAAATATTCAAACTATATAAATTATGTCAGGACAGGCTACATACATCAGCTGTAGTATCTAAACATGTGCAGTTTCCATTTTTTCAAGTGGTCTGGGGGAACAAAAATATAGCTTGGGTGATTGGTATATGTTCAAACTAGATTGTACTTTACCCAGGCACAAACTTCGGTGTACAGTTTTTGTAGCACGACTAACTGCAAATTTTGTCAGGACTGGGCTGACATATGTACCCAGGGAAGTCCCAGATCAACCTTTCATTCACACAGCCTTATCAGAGTCTTCAATTACCTACCATAGAACTTTTGTTATCTATGGAGTACATAGTGAGGAATGAATGAAGAGATGATGGGATTCACAGTCTGATCTGGTTCTATACTTATTGCAGATGTCATAAACTACTTTTGTCTCATATTCGTGTTCATATCCGTCTTTGAAAATTAGAAGATCACCATTGATAAAACACCTTTCATGTATTTGACATGGGAAATTATACTAAAATGTAACTAAACACACTGATTACATCAGAGAATGGTGCATTACATTCCCTTTACAATTAGAATGTAGTGCATTACATTCCCTTTACAATTAGAATTTCAGTTACCCTATCCAAGAAAAACTGCATCTGAAAATGTCATCTGTTTATGTCGTCGGCTGAATATTCTTGCAAACTTTTCAAACCTAGTTTTGCATACAGGCAAACAGTGTGGACCCTAAAGGAGCAGTCTGATCTGGGTCCACACTGTTTGCAAAAATGACTTTTAAAATCACAAGTAGATGACAAAGCAGACGACAATAGTTGTGATTGGCGCTTTAAGGGTTAAATGCAATTTATTTCATGAAATTACTTTGAATAATGTTATGCATTACAGCTCCATTACAATTACATCTTTCAAATTTAAAGTAGTAGCAGTAATTCATATAATGGATTCCCTACATTGTCAATGTTTTCCATTTAATTTCACAGACTTAAAATTTGCACACCTTTCTGTAGTGTGATTAATAAAAAATACAAAGTAAAAGCACCCCATGATACATGCCTCTGGCTCATTTTGAATCAAAAAAGTCAGTAAGAAAAATTAATTAGAACTAGATGAAATAATATCAAACCACTGAATGATCACCAATATATAATGTCCATCAAGGGGCTGTAACTCATATCAGTATTAAGAACATACATACCAATCTCACAATGAAGTTATGTTTAGTTGCCGCTCAGCCATCATATGAATGTTATTGCAAAATTAAACCTTAACATTTATCAGGGATCATAACTCTGTAAAATGTTGCAATTGGCCCATATGGAACCTTGCCAACATGTATACACATGCATTTTCAGTGAAATTCATGATACAGAACAGAAGTGATCACTTGGAAATAAATTTACATATGACTGGTGGTTAGATGGTCATATGGATAAACACACAAACATCTAGTAGGAAAACATCATGCAAACATGCCTATATAATGTTGACCCCCTTAAACCCACTTTTATATAGTAAAACTGGGGTTTACAGGGATATACATTATTTTTCTTATTTCTGCTCAAAAACATAGACTGTGGGTACTCGTTAGAACTCACTGAGGCGTTCTAACCAGTATCCACAATCTCTGTTTTAAGCAGAAATATGAAAAATATCAGATTTTTTATCTGATTATTTTCGGGGGTTTTTTGGTGGTAGAATTTTCAGTATATTTGATAGGCTTGTTTTCGTAATGATTATGTTCAACCATTCATGGGGTGGAGAAAAAAATCCAGAGAACTTGGTAAGATGGAGTATTTGGTGGTAGTTCTAGAATATTGTTTTCTTATTTTTCCTTAAAAATATATGCTGTGGTTCTCATTAAAAGTGTCTTGTTGCATATCCAAAATGTATGTTTATAAATATTACCCATAACATATGTTTACAAATATTACCCAAAGCATATGTTTATATATTAGAAATTTGGAAAATTATCCCAGAATTATCATCAGATACTCTTTCTTAACAAGTCTTCTGAACAGTAACAGAGTCTAATAAGATTCTACGAAACAATAAGCCAACCTGTCCTCTGTTGAAAAGTCCTGCAGGCAGGTAGTCAAATTTGTAAATCATCTGAGTTTCTTTCACATCAGTACCCTTCTCTAACTCTGGCCATTCAAACTGAAAGGAAATAAATGATACACATTACAATTCAAACACTTATAACACCCTATTTACCCTAATTATTCTTACAAACATACCTGACCCAACAGCACAGACCCATATCAAACTGCTTCTAAGAGAAGCAATTTCAACAGGGTTGTGCTGTTTGCCATTCAGCCATCTATTCTGAAAGACATTACCTGGGCCCAGTTGTTCAAAGCTAACGGTGTCGTTAGTTAAAGATTCCTTAAAATTTACATCGAGTGATACTCAAATATGCTGAAATTTTTTGCTGAAAAAATGTGAGTAGCTTTTGCAGTGCAAAAGCTACTCACATTTTTTCAGCAAAAAATATGAATATATTGTATATTGAATCCACTAAAACAGTTAATGAAATGACCTGGGCCCAGATCATTAAATTGACTTGTTCACATTCTGTATGTGTGGTAATGATTAATTATGCCAAATATTTAGGGTAATTAGATTGGGTCATTGTTTTATTTCTGCCTTAACTATGCATGCATAATCAAAATCAGCCAAGGAATGTTTTCTCAGTTTTCCAAGAAAACAAGAAGCGGAATCCCATTCTAATTGTCAACAAACTAATTGTTGATGACGGACGACGGACAGAGGATGATCACAATAGCTCACCTTGAGCTTTTGCTCAGGTGAGCTAAAAAAGGAGCTAATCTGAACATAATGTTATTTCCTATCTCTAATGATTACATGAAACATTAAAGTCTATTTTAAAATTTCATTGGATTCTGGCAATATAATAAAGTTTCAGGAAAACAGATCTGATAAACATCAAGCTCTTGATATGATATGTGTTTTGTTTTGTTTGTTTGTTTTACTGGAATTTTTTCTCACTTCTCCATAAAAAAAAAATAAAAACAAAAAAAAAAAACAAAAAAAAAATAACATGCATGTTTACTGCTCCTTCAAATTTCCTTGATAAAAAGAAAAAACAAACTATTTACAAGGATACCCCTCTCATCTGGCCTGAGGTTAAAAAACTTTTTTCATGCTCAACTCAGCTGAGCATGAAATTTGTTCTGCTAATAAATCTCAAATTACTAACATTTGCAAATTCTTTCTTACTAAACATAGCTGAGCATGACAATTTCTCCGCTAATAAATATGAAAATGTCAACTGTAATGGCATTTCCATATACATTAGCAGAGAAAATTTCATGCTCAGCTGATCTGAGCATAAAAAAGTTTTATAACCTCAAGGCCTGGAGCTACAAACAAAGCTTAAACTGATATATATATCTGGCACAATATCTGACACAGTCTGATACCTAGCCCCGAGGTTATAATAAAATAAATGTCAAAAAGATTGCCTTTGAAACAAAGAACACACTACGAATCAGAAAATGGGAGTCTCAGTTTTATTGAGACTCTTCATAAGCAGAAATGAAGTTTGCTACACTGCTTACGCCCTCTAGCGTATACATAAGCAGAACTCTATTTTCAAATTTACCACAATGGGCCCAAAGATCCCAAAGGAAATAAAATATAATCTGCACTATGGTGACATATAAAACTTTTTTCATGCTCAACTCCACTGAGCATGAAATGTTCTCAGCTAATAAATATGAAAATGCCAACTATTGTTGGCATTTTCATATTTATTAGCAGAGAACATTTCATGCTCAGCTATATGTTTAGCAAGAAAGGCTTTGCAACTGTTAGTAATTTAAATTTATTAGCAAGACATTTTTCATGATGAGCTGAGTTGAGCATGAAAAAAAGATTTATAACCTCAGGGCCAGTTTAGCACTATCATTCTAAACTTTTTATGATGATCTCCAGCTCTTTGAAACTGCAAAAGTCAATCTACTTAAAAACTGTTGTTTGACAAAACCACCACTGCCAAGAGAATAACTACCAGCCTGATCAGACAGCCCAATAGAGGTTGTATCATCTGGTTCTACACTGTTTGCAATGTTTTATGGTCTGGTTTGTGAGCTTGAAGAATTAAAGAAGTAAAATGTTAATGTATTTATCTTAAACTGTCAGACACACATGCCCCAGCAAACAGTGTCAATGAATCAGTTTAAAATTAATATTCTCAGCTCCAGTTAGAACTCACCTCAGGTTTCTTCTCTGGCAGGAGACATGGCACTAAGTTTATAGGTTCGTTGTTCAGTTGGAAGGTGAGATCAAATTCTTCTGTCAGTCGTAATAACCAGTTGTGAAGATTTCTTGGGTATTCTGACCAAATATCTGATATATCACGATGATGTAGCCTTCCATTCTGAAAAAAAAATTTTTTGTTCATGTTTTACTGCCCAGTCAACCCACTTGGGTCATGTCCTGCAAAGACAGTTTACTTAAACCACACTTTTCCCAGGCAGGCTTAGTCCTATAAGCAGTTAACCAGTACTTGTGCACATTCTTTTGCCAGAAACTGACAAGTGCCCTTCTTGGAAGAGAAAAAAAAAGTATCAAACACATATCAGCCATCAGCCATTTCATGAGATTTGGGTATATGCACATAATGAAGACCAAGATCAGCCTGTACATTCAATCTAAAAACAACATCTTTGCTGTATATCAATGTAGGAGGATTGGTCCAAAAAAATCCATACTTTTTGCACTTTCACAAAAACCTTTAAATATTTTTCATTTTTTTTTTCTTTTTCAAAGTATTCCCCACTTATGTTGTGTGTACACTTTTGCCATCTTTGTGAGAGCCTTTGTATTCCTTTTGCAAACCATGTTTTCAGCTGTAAATCAGTACTGCTGAGGTACCGATTTACAGCTGAAATCAAAGCCACCCTGGTCTCATAATTGTTTCCCAAGCCTTTTTTTTAGTTATGAATAAAAGTCAAAAAACAAATAAAAATCGCAGGTGGGTGGAGGGGGGGGGGGGGGGGGCACAAGGTCTGGGCTGTACAAAGGGTGGACAACAATTGCCACTTGAAGGAGTTGATACTGTAGATGAGGCAGTATTAGATGGGGCATTGTCAAGCAAAAGGACATTTTTCTGGGCTAGCCTGGGATGCAACGTTTTCAGCTTTTCTTTGAGCTTTTTCAAAATTACTTCTGAATAGTGAATAGTATCTAGCTGTCACAGTTCGACCTTTTGGCATGAAATAAGCTAGTATTATTCCATGTGAATCCCAAAAAGCAACCAGAATAACCTTGCCAGCAGACAGAGACAGCTTATGCTTCTTGGGAGGTAGGAAACCAGCTTGTTTCCACTACTTAAGCTGAGCTTATGTTTCAGGTTAAGCATAATGAACCCACATTTCATCCCCAGTAACAATACAGTTCAGAAGCTTAGAGACTATGGTAGACCTAAGATCTACCTTGTTTAAATGTTCAAAACTTCATGTATACACACTTCTCACTGAACTTAAACTGACCGATTTATAGGCAATAAAATGTAGTTTTCGATCATGTATAATATGTGCAGGTAGCTGCACATGAAAAGACAGGAGCATGAGAAGTCCCGATATTTTCCGACCATTCCTCATATCTAACAGTATTACCTTTGTTTAGTTCTTGAATGTTTAACAGCACATCAACTCCTATGGGGCATTTAGTAGTGTCTCTTAAGGAAAGGTAGAAAATGGACAGAAGAGCTAGAAGAGGAGAGAAAGGAGAGAAATAGAGAGCAAAAGCAAATGACAGTATAGAAATAGAAGAAATACTAACATACACTTTTCATTCAGTTTGTAAGATTAGTCCTACTATTAAACCTAATTTCCAGGCAATATCATCTCTTTACCAAGAATGCAATTACTGGTGTTTTGTTTACTTAATACAGTATCATTTACAAATCATAAGCTCACCATTTGCACTCACCCCAGCTGCATGTAATACCATTTTCTCTATATATTCTCTAACTTGTTATCTCAGTGAATACTAAATTTGTAAGTACACCTTTTACATGTAACACTACTGTTGGGATCCAATGCAAAAACTGTCATTACGAAAACATGCCTATTCAAATATATAGAAAATTTCACCTCCAAAAACTGAAAGTTTTCAGATAAAAAACTCAGGCATTTTTCATATTTCTGCTCAAAACATAGATTGTGGGCACTCATTAGAACCGCCTCTGTGAGGCAGTTCTAATGAATACCCACAATCTATGTTTTTGAGCGGAAATAAGAAAAATAATGTATACCCCTGTAAACCCCAGTTTTACTATATAAAAGTGGGGTTTAAGGGGGTCAAAATTATATAGGCATGTTTTTGTGATGGTTAGTTTAAGAGCAATATTGTATCCAAACAGGAATTGCACATAATAAAGAAACATGACCATAAATTGTCATCTTTTCTTTTTGATTTATACATTTGTGTTTGAATACAACATTTAGGGGGTCCATATTTAAATCATCTTACATCTAAATAAAAATCTAAACGGCTGCCTTTAGGAAAAAAACAACAACAAAAATCATGCTGTATTGAAACATATTATAAAGAGGTATCAAGCTTACCATTATCACCTGAGTCTTGACTGAGACAACACAAGCCATAACATCTACTATCCACTGTGGGTTAATAACAACTTTATCCTTCAGAAAGTCATTTGTAAAGTGTTGTATTGTCCCTAAATCATGTAAGAACTGTACAGCCTGAAATATCTGAAGATGCAAGAAAAAATGATGCAAAGACTCTACTGGACATGAAGTATTATGGACAATATATGGTCAACACAAATGGTAAAAAAACATATTTTAGTATTTACTAGTATAGCTTCACAGACAACCCTCTTTACATTGCACTCTGACGTCACAGGGACAATAATAGTGTGGCTATAAATAATTGTTATCTGGATTTCATCTAACACATGCTTTGATTACATTGGTCAATGATAATCATGTGGACAACTACTTTAAGGAAGTTTTGGCATTTGTATACTATGGCTAGATTGTAAACAATCAACCCCAAAATTCATGAATACCTCCAAGGCTTAAAAAGAGCTGTCAGAGGATCTGACTATAGCCCTGCTGCAGCTCTATCAGAGGAGACATACCCATAGTGTTGAGATATTTCTAATTCATGATTACCAGATACATCACTGTAGGACATGGTCACATGGCACTGTAATACCTATCAAGAGATTTTGTAATACCTATCAAGAGATTTAACTCAATCAGTTATGGGCCCTTGGCCTTGATTCCGGTATACATGATACATCAACCCCATCTCCATGTGTATACCGGGTTTCTTTATTACCCTTACAGTTCTTGAGAAAAGTGCGGCAAAAAGTTTTCATAAATGGAAATTTGTAAAACCCATCAAGGGATGTAATAACAAGAGTTATAGGCCCTTGGCCCTGATTCTGGTATAACAATACAACAGCCCACTGTCCATGTGTGTACCAAATTTAAACTTTAAAGCTTTCATAGCTCCTGAGAAATCTGTAATGAAAATTTTTTTATTTATGGTAAATTGTGAAACCTATCAAGGGATTTAACTGCAAGAGTTATGGGTTTTTAGCCCTGATTCTGGTATACATAATACATCAGCCCACTGTCCATATGTGTCCCATGTTTCAACTATGTAACCCTTACAGTTCTTGAGAAAAGTGTGACAAAATTTTTTTCATCAATGGCAAAATTGTAAAACCTATCACGGGATGTAACTCTGAAGAATTATGGGCTCTTGGCCCTGATTCTGATAAACACAATACATCAGCCCACTGTCCATATTTGTACCAAGTTTCAGCTTAACAGCTTTCACAGTTCCTGAGAAATCTGTAACGAAAATTTTTCACTGACAATAAATTGTAAAACCTATCAATTTTTCATTTATGGCAAATTGTAAAACCTATCACAGGATTTAACTCTAAAAGTTATGGGCCCTTGGCCCTGATTTCAGTATACATAAAACATCTACCCACCATCCATGTGTGTACCAGCTTTCAACTTTGTAACCCTTACAGTTCTTGAGAAAATTCTTCATTAATGGCAAATTGTAAATTGTAAAACCTATCAAGGGATGTTACCCCAAGAGTCATAAACTCCTGGCCCTTTTTCTGGTATGCAAGATACATCAGCCTATCAAGTTTCAACTTTACAGCTTTCATAGTTCCTGAGAAATTTGTAATAAACATTTTTCAATAATGTTGAATTGTAAAACCTATCAAAAGATGTAACTCTAAGAGTTATGGGCCCTTGCCCCTGATTACGGTATACACGATACATCAGTCCATTGTCCATGTGTGTACCAAGTTTCAATTTTACAACTTTCATAGTTCCTGAGAAATGTGTAACAAAAAATTTTCATTAATGGTAAAAAGTAAAACCTATCAAGGGATGTAACTCCAAGAGTTATGGGTCCTTGCCCCTGATTTAGGTATACACAATACATCAACCCAGTAGGTATGTGTGTACCAATTTTCAACTTTGTAAACGTTACAGTTCCTGAGAAAAGTGTGACAAAAATTGATCTGATAACTGGATGGAAGGAAGGAATGACAGATGGAAGTAATGATAGACGGAATGAAGGAAGGAATGATGGAAGGACAAGGCAAATCCAGTATAGCCCCACTTTTTTTAAAGCTGGGCTATAAAAATATAGAATGTCTTTTCTCATTATGTGCCTACTTTATATTTCCAGCCTATATGGTTGCATCTGAGTGAAAGTGCTTATAATCTCCCTACATTATCTTACAGTACACCATTTTGTAAAATACAATAAGGGGAATGCATACACTTACAAGGGAGGCAACTGTGTTGAAATTGTTTTGTCTTCCTTCTGAAAGGGGTATATTCTAAAAGGAAAGAGTTTGCTCCCCTAGAAATCCTTTCCATTTCGAGTAGACCGCTTTTCAAAAGTGCCTTGGTGTCCAGGAAAGGAAACAGGGAGTCACAAAAGTTGTCAATCCAATTATTTCATTTTCACAGAACATTTTGGATAGAGTAATCAAATTCAGTAGACTCTCATTATCTCAAACACTGATGGCTCAAAACTGTGCTTAAGTCAAACTAAATAAAAGGCAGTGGCAGTTTAGTCTGCTATATATTCTTTACTTTTGAACACTTTTTATTTTTGACAAACTGATCAAACCAAACACCTCACAACAATTTTGGATTCTTGATTTAAAAATCCTGGATCTTCTCATGCAATTGCAATCTGTTGATGTTGCAAATAGCATCATGAAGATTAACACATTTATGCCAAGTGGACTCTTCTACCTCAAGTCTTTGGACAAGTTCATTTCCTATATAGGGGGTGTCTGGTTAAATTTTATTATTACCACATTTTGTAAGAATTTCTGAACTTAAGGTGGTACTAAAGTCAGAGGAAATATCATATTCTGTTCTGTTCACGGGAGGTAACAACATGTCGTAATGCAAAATACATTTGGTTTTTGAAGTTATTTAATTCTTTTTCAATTACAATTTAGCACATTGTCTTGAGAAATGAAATATAGACTTGCATTTTTCTCTGAAATATGGAAATAAAATTTTATTTTATGACTTGCCATAAATCGACACACTGACCGCTGAAAGTTTCTTGGATTATTTTTATTTATTTATTTTTTGGATGTATTTTCCAATTCATAATGTTAAGGTTTGCAAAAAACAAAAAAAATGAAAGACAGGATTTTGTTTAAAATTCTCTAGAAAAATTCTAAAGCAGAAAAATGCATCTCCGGTATGTGAACGATTGTGTATTGTCACGCCAGGTACCTATTACCGGCATACACATATTATCGGGTATTGAGAAATCACAGCCCCCGCCCATCGGGGCTGGCAAAATTGATGGGCTGCCTGTCTCCTCCAAGGCAGAGCTCCGGGTAAAAGTCCCACAAATTTGGAGGCATTTTCTCTATATGTTAAACCGCCAACTTGATCAAATATCAAGTGCAGTCAAAAGTCATTATCAGTAAGGTCTGACAGCAGATAGAAAAAAAAAAAAAAAAAATCAAGGAGTATGTGTGTAATCATTTGAACACATAATTGCTTAAAATTCTATATCTGCCCATTTAAAATGTCAGGACAATTCATTAGCTGAAATAAAACCAAGAAAATTAATTAATTTTGAATCCCATCATCTCAGTGCCACCTCTCTCACACACACACACACACACACACACACACTCACACACATGCACACACACACTTATCACCAGTCTGACAACTTAATTTAACCAGCCAACACATTGGAAGGCAGTAAATTTACTTGTTAATTGATATAGTTTAAAATGGTATGATCAAATAATCCAGTTGAGAATTCTGTGTGGTTATTTCTTTGGAAAAGATATTATCTTAATCCTGATCTGGATAATTATGCACTCCTGTGTTAACATTTATATAGTATTTTGCCCACTTTCACCAATTTGAATAACCCTGTCCACTTATTTGAGGTAACCAAACCTTAAGTTTTAAAGGGATGCTCTAAATTTTGTTTTTATTTATTGGTAGCTATATCATGGTTAACTTTAATGCCAAAGAAAACAACCATACAGAAACCTAAGATGGATAACTTATCAGAGAAAGTGTCACATCACAATATTGTGTCCAGATTTATCAATTTGAGTGACCCTGCCCACTTATCTAAGGTAACCAAAGTTTGCATTTTGAAAAGTAACCCTGTATTTTGATATTATTTGTTCACATTTATACAGAACATAACTCTCCAAGTTAAATCCTCAAAATGATTGTTTGTCTATCATTACGTAAACACGCCTATATAGTTTTGACCCCCTTAAACCCCACTTTAATATAGTAAAACTGGGGTTTACAGGGGTATACATTATTTTTCTTAATTCTGCTCAAAACATAGATTGTGGGTACTCGTTAGAACCGCCTCGCCGAGGCGGTTCTAATGAGTACCCACAATCTATATTTTGAGCAGAAATATGAAAAATATCAGAATTTTTTATCTGAAAATTTTCATTTTTTTTGGTGGTAAAATTTTCAGTATATTTGAATAGGTATGTTTTCGTAATGAATGGAAATATGTCAGAATATGTATATCACAATACAGCTATCATGGTACAGCTGTATTTAGTCAGTGTCATGAGATTTTCACACATTTATTAAGCCACCCATGATGTAGGTATATAAATTTAACCCTGTACTTTGTTCTTATAAAGTTATATGAGCTACTTTATAAAATGAAATAATAACAGCAATATTAAGCTGAATAGGTTATCTTCTAATAAATATTCCCCAAAAATGTAGCTTTTCAAGATACGATTACGTTTGTCTTTTGATGTCCACTCAACACACTTAAGCCATCCGGTATGCATTTTCTAAAATAGTTCAGCAATTAGTTTCTGTTTCTCGCCAAGTAAATGAATGGATGCAAGGAATGTATAGATAAGTTATCTGATAGAAATTACTCAGAAAATATTCTAATTTTCATGAAAAGGCTACATTTGTCTTCTGGAGTATAACTTTCAAATAAGGCCCAGTATTTTTTCTTGTTCGACACGTTTTACATTTTGAAATGGAATGGATCAAATAATACTCAAATGTATGGTGCAGCAGAGAGGAATTAAATTGAATTCTGCAGCATCTGATTTGGGCCTACACTGTTTGCACAGGCCTGTCTATCCAAATAATTAAGGTAAAAATGATATTCAGTTAAACACACACACACACACACACACACACACACACACACACACACACACACACACACACACACACACACACAAATTTGCAAAAAAATTGAACTAAGCTTATAATCAGCAGCTTCATGAAAGTTCGCCTTATAATGTGTACCTGCATGTACCCCAGTTACTATATATGTCATTGGGGTAACAGGGTGTAAACAATGTACAGGCTTGTAATTAATGATTTTTTAAAATATCATATTGATTCAAGCAGGGTTTAACTATGGCATGCATCATGTGACTCAAAAAATTGAAAAATGATACAGAATCTTGTGGTCAGCTAACTTTTTCCCTTGTTTTGCAAAATTCAGATGATCAATAGAAAACTCTACAAAAGTTTAAACACTGAGATTTTTCCTATTTCAGGGGTCATAACTCTTCAAGGGTTAATTTGTTATGGCAGGTTCAAGAAAATACAAAAACTTTGGCCTGTCTAACCTTTTTTCCAATCTGATTTAAATCAGATAATAATTAATGACTTACAGTATGTTAAAAATAGTGTTTTATTTTTTCATAGTTTCAAGGGCCATAACTCTTATGTATATGATACAGTATGGCTGGTTCAAGAGATGAAACCAGTTTTGTTTTGTTTTTTTTTGTTTCTTTTTGATTAATTAATACTCGGTGCAGTTTGATGAAATCAAATAATACTTGAAAATAATACTTGAAGACTTTATGTACCAAGCTGGTACAAATTGGATAAGAAATAATGACTGGTGCACAAGGGTTAAATTTATTGATTTTTCACAATTTCAGGGGCCATAACTCTTGTATATGTAATACAACATGGCCTGCAAGAGCTGAAACTAGTTCTTTTGATTATCTAATACTTGGTTCAGCTGGATAAAAATCAGATAGTGCATGAAGACTGTAGGGCAACTCAGGCTAAATATCTGTGATTTTGTGCTTTTTTTTGGTCAAGGGAGGTAATTCTAAAACAAAAATAACGTAAAAATTTCAACAGCGACCTTTCAATTTCTTTTCAGTTTTTGATAGATAATAAGATGTTTTATCATCTGAAGGAGTATAAGAAAAAGTTAGATTTTAGAAATAGATTTTTTTTTTAATTATTAGGTTTTCAATTATTTTTGTTTCTGTCGGCTTTGTTATATGAATCCGGGTAAGAGTAAAAAAAAAACCATTTTTTTTCCCTTTAAATATGATCAAATTGTTGATATTTCTGGTTCACTATATTGAAATATGATCAAAGATGAAATATAAGCTTTAAAACACAACATATTGCCAACTTTCTTTTCATTTGAGGCTTAATTAAAGGAAATTTTGCTTTTTTTCATGTAATAAAATAATCGAAATTTGTGCACGTGACCAGCCCTCATTTTGGGGCGCTGCCGCAAAATTTGGCACAGCGACATATAATTTTTTAATCATTTTCTTATTCGCCACAGATCCTACTTTCGAATAAAACATATTAGAAAAAAAGTTAGATTTTGTGAAAAATCAACTTCTGACTTTAGTACCACCTTAACCTGATCAGACGATACATTTGGATGACTAATTTTAACATGGAAGACAACTTTAATGGCATCATGTTTGCTTGCCCACAAACCTAACTCCTTCTGGAATGGGGTCTATTTTAAAAGGAAGAAATTTGCTCCAAACTGGAGCCTTTTCCTGACATGCAGAAAAAGTATCCATTCACTTTAAATTATAGTTGAAACATACCTCTGATGAGTCAAATATCCCGGACTGATTTGCTATGGTCTCCAAGTGTCGGTATTCAATAATGTTTTGTTTGGCTCGAATGCTGAAAAAAAAAAAAAAAAAAATGAGACTGTCTGTAGGAATATAATCAATTTCTTATACCATATCCATCCTAAATATCTGCACACCTTAATTCTTTATCATACCTATCCTAAACTGTGAACTTGTCCATTTGCTTAAACTGATGGAGGATCTAAGATACACTGGCTAACAAGCCAAGATTACAGACCCAGATATAACTGCTAAACTGTTTGCTCAGACATGAAAGTTTGAAAATTTAGGGTTCCATAATAATCCTAGACAGGACTGAGCAAGGAGTACAGACCTAGAGAACGCAAAACAAGGCATCTGATCAGGGTCTACACTGTTTGCCACTCAGTCCAGCAGGTTTAAGGCACAGTAACAGGTAATAAAATGAGTATGTTTACATATTAGGCCAATTTTGGTAAGGAGTTAAGGTAATATTTAGGGTTAATACGGTAAATGCAGTACAGCATGAATACTTGGGGTAAATGCAATCTGCCTGTTTTACAAATAATGCACTTGTTCAATTTAAAAAAATGGAACAGTCCCAATATAGAAATGTGAGAAATCCTCAGCTTTGGGTAAGATGCTTTCTGCAATAAAAATGTATGGATACATCACAAAAACATGCCTATATAATTTTGACCCCCTTAAGCCCCACTTTTTATATAGCAAAACTGGGGTTTACTGGGGTTTACATTATTTCTCTTATTTCTGCTGAAAAACATAGATTGTAGGTACTCGTTAGAACTGCCTCGGTGAGGCAGTTCTAATGAGTACCCACAATCTATGTTTTGAGCAGAAATATGAAAAGTATCAAAATTTTTATCTGAAAACTTTCAGTTTTTGGTGGTGAAATTTTCAATATATTTGAATAGGCATGTTTTCGTAATGTATTTCCTATTTCAACAGGAAAACATATGCTGTGAGTACTATAGCTACTAAGAGGAGTACTTATATAAATATTTCTTTTTTTTATTTCTCCACAAACACATGTGTTGTAGGTGCTCATTGTTTGTGTTGAGGTTTTACGGTCCAGTCAACCCAATGGGGTCATGTCGAGCGCGGTCAGTTTACCTAACCACACGTTTACTGGGCAGGCTTAGTCCTCTAAGCAGTTAACCAGTATTGTGCAAATTCTTTTGCCAGAAACTGACAACTGCCCTTCTTGAATCAGCAGAAGGGAGAGAACGACCGTAGAAAATATTTCATGATCAATCTCCACGAAAAAATGTTGCCGACCTCGGCATGGGTTGAACCCGTGGCCTCCTGGTCTCCAGTCGGATGGCGCATCCAACTGAGCCAACGAGACCGGCATAGGTGGTCATTAAAAGTGCCTCAGCATAAAATATTTTTGTGGAGCAATAAAAAAAAAATATCTAATTTTTTTTTTTTCAAAATAAAACAACAACAAAAAACATCCTAACTGGAGCTATGGAGTACAGTTTTACTAACAATGATCTGAAAATTGCTGGTTGAGTAGCAAACAGTGCAGACCCTGATCTGTGGCATCTGAACTGGATCTAGACAGCTTGCTTAAGCCTGTCTGTCCAAATACCTAGGGTAAAAATGATATTCAAAGACATGAAATTTTTTCTTACCTGGCAATATTGTTTTCAAATGTGAGCCACACTGCTGGTATATGTTCTCCCATGTATTGTTGTTGTAATGTTATACTGAAAAGCTTTTCTTGTAACTCGGATATACCCTGGAATATAATTCAACAGTGCTTATGCTCAAGATATAGTTATTACAATAAAAAAGCCCTCAGACTCCCCTTTTAATTTTTCTAAGATAGGTAATGATTTGTGTTACACTGAAACCTCTTTATAAGACAGTTTTGAATACAAGACTGTTTAAAGGCAGAGCCCAAAAGTGTTTTATACAAACAAAAAATATGTTGATTATATACAAAAATAACCATTTATGGTCATTTGTCTATTATTTTTTTTTTTATATGACAGCCAAACAAAAATATATAGAAAAAAGAGCATAAAGGGTCATATTTCATTATAATATATACATTTTTGTTTGATACAAAACAACTAATTAGCAAAGATGGTTTTTGCTTTGAATCACAGCAATAGTGTTATAAAGAGGTTGTGGTGTACTTCCATTTTCTTGTTCTGAAAGGAAGGACAAACAGTTTTAAAACCCCTCTTCTAAAGTCAACAGGAGCATGACTTTGGCAAAAATTAGCAGAACAACAATCTGAAAATGAGAAATATACTTATCCAAACCAGCACTCTAGTAGATAAACATTATAAAAACATGCCTATTCAAATATATTAAAAAATTCTGATATTTTTCATAATTTTGCTCAAAACATAGATTTGGGTTCTCATTAGAACTGCCTTGGGAGTCAGTTCTAATGAGTACCCAAAATCTATGGTTTTGAGCAAAATAAGAAAAATAATGTATACCCCTGTAAACCCCAGTTTTACTACATAAAAGTGGGGTTTAATGAGGTTCAAATAATATAGGTGTGTTTTTGTAATGTCACAGAAATAACTTGCACTGAGAGAACACAGTCCTGTTCAATATTTTAAATCATAAAACTCCAATACAAATATTTGGCAGATATGTTTCAAATATATATGAGTACAAAACTGCTTTAAAAGGAGTGACAAGGAACTGACTTTTGATGTGTATACAATTATACATTTAGATGGATGGATACTCTTTCAAGAGAGACAACTTTCAAATTGTTTCTCAAAACTGAAAAGAGAGCGTATCCTAACAGGAAAGAATTTGCTCCCCTCTTAGAGAAACCCCTTATCGAAAAGGCTTGGTGTGAAGGAAAGCAAAAAGGAAACCACAACAGATGTCTCTCTCTACCAAGTGTATTCCCTCAATTTATTTCATTTGAGCTGTTCTGTGTGAAAACATATCTGTGGAGTATATTATGTGGATAGTAAAGGCTTAGATCAGTCACATGGCTCCTCCTATCTGTAGCTAAGAGTCAGCATATATGCCATCTGATAAGGGCCTTTGTTGTTGCCATACTAAATCACTGGATACTGCAGAATATATTGTTTATTTGTGTTGAGGTGTTATGGCCCGGTCAATCCACTGGGGTCATGTGGAACACTGTCAGTTTAGCTAACCACTCTTTTAGTGGACAGGCTTAGTCCTCTAAGCAGTTAACCAGTATTGTGCACATTCTTCCTCCAGAAACTGACAACAGCCCTTCTTGAATCAGCAGAAGGGAAAGAATCATCGCAGAAAATATTTCATGATCAAATCTCCACTAAAGAATGTTGCCAACCCTGCAGGGGTCGATCCCGCATCGCCTGATCACCAGTCAAATGCATACCCAACACAGCCACCGAGGCTGGCATAGAATATATCAATGTGTAGCAAAGGCCCTTATCAAAATTTCAGCTTAAGAGAGATCTATATTGCTAGCATATGCACTAAAGATACCTTTTCTCACGGTGAGACTTATTTATATTTGGTTTTTGATTGATTAATTGTGTTGGGGTTTAACAACACGTTAACCCTTGTGGGTCATTTTGGGTCATCTCCCAGAGAAAGGGAGAATAGAGATAATAGAGGAGATGAAAGAGAGGAACAGGGAAGAAAGAAGAACAGGAATGAAAGTGAAGAACCAGAAGAAATAAAAACATTCCCCCTCTACCCTTACCTGCTATAAGGAAGCCAGTATCAGTTGGACACCCTGGTGACATAAGATACCCGACACCTTCGCCACACACAACCACCCCCAATTTATATCTGGTATTGTGTCTTCTACTTACCTGTCCAGTAAAAGAACTGACAAAATGGAAGCCAACAATCTGAGGATATCTCTGCTGCATCTCTTGTAGAGGTAGTTCTGTTTTGCTGACCTAAAAATAGCAACACATGTATGATACATGTTCTAAAACTCCAAACAGAAAAATGATCTTAATTTAGATCTAAATTTATTATCTAGTTTCATAATGAAGCAAAGCAAGGTAACAAATTTAGCAAGGCATTTTAATTGCCTCCTTTTCAAATTTGCAAGATTTGTTACTTTTCTCATAAACTTCTTCATGTCCGTCTCGTTCAAAACTAAGTGTAAAAAGGAAAGCAAAATGGAATTCTCAACATCAGAATACCTAACCAATGTAGGAAAAGGAGGTGGACAATTTTACAGTGAGGCAATGGAACTAAAATTGCCTCCCTCTGCAGTATTGGTTACTTCCCTGCTTAAATTGGTAAAAGTTGGTACACAGCTCAAGGTTCTTTCAGTCCAAACTGTTTGAAAGAAGAATATATGAGTGCTACATCCAAATGGCAGCATATAAACAATTTATCGTGAGTTTTGGAGGGATGTGGCAAAGGTTTCCTCCAGAAGAACCACTGACATTAGAAATGTAAATTTGCCTAATAACAGTGTCACCAGTTATATTATACTGACGCTCTTGTGACCAGTTCCAGCTTTTCTTCTTAATATTAGCACCAACAGAAAGAGCAGCATGTGCCAATTTTACTTATTTTATGACCTGGTTTTGGAGATCAAGGCTACACCTTCCTATCTAAAGGCAGATGCTCTACCAAATGAGCCACTAAGGCCAATCTTTCCTTCAAGAAAAGACCCAATGAGGAGGAAGACACATACATTCCCTTTTAGTTGTATTCATTCCTTTAAGGTCAGTTTCACATGGCCATGGCCAATTCTTAACAAATTCAAATGTAAGTACAAACACATACCTGATCAATATGTGATCCAACGACAAATATTGGCACTTTAGGACACTGTACAGATATAGAACTAAGCCAGAAATCCAGCCCAGCATGTTCGTAACCCAGTCTAACATTCCATAGCAGCAGATATACTGCTCGGTTAGACAGGAAAAACTGAAAAAGAAACAAGAAATTACTTCTGAGACTACCATAGACTCAAAAAAATATTGTTTACTTATTTTTCACCATGAAAACCTGTGTTGTGGGTACTTGATACAACGAAATGAATAAATGCATCATATGAAAGTAGTTTACAGTTTCATGATAATGCTCTCATCTTGAGACAGAAACAAACATTTCAGATGGATGAATATATGAAGAGATGGACAAACATAAAACACTATACCCTATTAAATTATTTGGGGATTAGAACAAGTTCAATTGACTGATTCATTCTCTGACTGACTGGCTGATTCAGTCAGTTATTCATTCATGTGTTTATTTATTCAATAGGAATGGTGAGTCAATCCATTCAGGATTGGTGAGTCAGTCCATTAATTTGTTAGTCAGTCATTCTACCTGTTAGTCCATCAGTCTATCAATGAGTAAATCAATTATTCCATTCTCATACAGTTGGTATGTCAGTTAGATTCATTCAAATCAATCAGTCAGTGTGTTTGTCAGCCAGAACATTTGTTCATTCAGTCAGGTAGTCTATTAAAAAGACAGCCATCACTATCATACATACATATGAGCACAAGTGTAGTACAGTCGAACCTCGTTATCTCGAACTCGCTTATTTCGAATAACCGCTTACCCCGAAGTGAAAATCTGGTCCCTGTTTTAACATGAAACTATGACAACAGGTAACAAAATAATGTGGAAAAGAGGAGAAATTGCTCCTAAGGAGCCATTTCTCCTCTTTTCCACATTATTTTATATATATATTTCTAACTTCAGGAGTCAAATTACATATTCATTTGTTAAATCTGGTTGTTCAATTTATTGTTTTCCTCACTCTCTCAACTCTGATATGTTGAAGTACGGATATCTCGAATTGTTTCAGTGAGTCCCTTGGAATTCGAGATAACGCGAGTCGACTGTATTTGTACCTGATGTGTGTTGTAGTAGACAGTTTGACCAGCAAAGTCCCACACATTGTATGTTATTTCATCACCATCTTTATGGATCTTCCATGTGTTTATCTCAATACCTGCAATAAATAGTTAACCATTTCATACACTGTTATTTTATCCTACATGATCACTATGAAATAAATGCAAGATGTGTTTTGGTCCAAAACAAAAATACAAAAAAAAACAAAAAAAAAAATCTTTAAAAACTTTAAAAACTTTCTTTACTCTGGACCTATGGTATTATATCCAACATTTTTGACCACTGTTAGGTTGCAAAGATTTATTCCCTGCAAAATTTGGATTCCCTTAAAATTCAACAATAAAGAAGAACAAAGAGATAAATTTTAGGTAGAATACTCTATCAAAATTGTTCTTTTCTGAGACAGGTTACTCGAAAAGGACAGAAATTGCTCTCCTTGAGAGCAAATTCTTTCCCTTAGGAGTAGGCTTTTTTTTTAGATGGCTCTTGTTGTACAGGAACACAAAACTGAAAGAAAATGACAGAAAATCAAAATATAAAATTTACCATCTGTGATATCTTCTCCATGTGTAAGATCTGCTTTTCCCTCCTTACTCATCAGAGCTCGAACCAAACTGTAAAAATACCATATACTTGGACATACAAACTTGAGTAAACAATGTAGACCCAGATGAGATGCAGCAGAACACAGCATACCATAAGGACCTACACTGTTTACCACTCATCCAGCAACTTTTAGACACAACAATGGGTAGTAAATTGTACTTGTTCAAATTTTAGAATAAGTATGGTAAGGAGTTGAGGTGTCCAAAATGGTAGTACAGTACAGTACTTATCCTTAATACCGGCATACAATAACTCCTTGCCTGGACTTGACTCAGGAAGTGTTTAGAAAACTTTTATATTCATTACACTTGAAGAATTGCCACTTAACTTTTGGCAAACACATTAGAGAGGTTCCAAAATTCAAAGCTTAAAGTACCATTTAAACTAGATTTCTTATTTCTAACAGAAAGTATGAACTGGCATTTCATTCAAATTGTTTCTGAAAGATACATTTGAATAAAATGTCAAACATTGCCAATAAAACAACATGCCTATTCAAATATACTGAAAACTTCACTTCCAAAAACTGAAAATTTTCAGATAAAAAAAAAACTGACTTTTTTCTTATTTCTGCTCAAAAACATAGATTGTGGGTACTCATTAGAACCTCCTTGCCAAGGCAGTTCTAACGAGTACCCACAACCTATGTTTTTGAGCAGAAATAATAAAAATAATGTATACCCCTGTAAACCCCAGATTTACTATATAAAGTGGGGTTTAAGGGGGTCAAAATTATATAGGCGTGTTTTCATGTTGTGTATTTTCTGGCATTTTGGTTAAATACTGTACCTTGTTTTCCCAGCACCACCAAGGCCCACCAGCATAAGTTTTGTCCTTTTGCTCAACAAGGCTCCACTCAAGAGTCGCTGAAGGTAGGCAAATATTGACTGAAACCCTTTATCTCGAATTTCCTTTGGTGGTGTCTTCAATTGTGGGCACTCATCCAGCTGAAGAACTATTATGGAAATTCAAACATGCAATAACTGATCATCACGAAAACATGCCTATATAATTTTGACCTCCTTAAACCCCACTTTTATATAGTAAAACTAGGGTTTAGAGGGGTATACATTATTTTTCTTATTTCTGCTAATAAACAGACTGTGGGTACTCATTAGAACTGCCTTGTAGAGGCAGTTTTAATGAGTACACACAATCTATGTTTTGAGCAGAAATATGAAAAATATCAGTATTTTTTAACTGAAAATTTCCAGTTTTTGGAGGTGAAATTTTCTATATATTTGAATAGACGTGTTTTCATAATGTTATAGAAAATGAGACATTATAGAAACTCAAACATGTAGTAATTCATTACAGAAATTCATATATGTAATACGAGGGGAATTCAATAAGTTCCTAGAACTCGGTATTTTTCCATACAATTCAAGATTTCTTTTTTCATTTTTGTGCAGTGCAAACCTTTGTCAGTTGAATGATAACAGCCATTCAGTCAACACGTACATTTTTTGCTCTTATTTTTTGTTTGGAAACCTATACCCATAGGCAAAAATGGAAAGTCAGAATATTGAGTTCAGAGCAGTCATAAAGTTCCTCACTAAGGAGGGTGCAAAGGCCAAAGAAATCCATTGGCGCATGGCTGATGTGTATGGTGATAGTAGCCCAAAGTATTCCACAGTGGCGAAGTGGTCAGCAGAATTTAAACGTGGGCGAGACTCCTTAGAAGATGACCCAAGGCCAGGTCACCCTGTTGATGTCATCAGCCAGGAGATGATCGACAGTGTTGAGAGACTTGTGCTAAACAATAGCCGAATCAAAGTTGCCGAATTTGCTTCAGAATGTGGTATTTCTAATGGAAGTGTTTACACTATAATCCATGAACATTTAGGCATGTCAAAAGTATCTGCCAGGTGGGTACCCAGAAACCTGAACATGCAAGATCGTCAGCAAAGGGTGGAGTCAAGTCAAGAACTTCTAGAAGTGTTCAATGCCAATCCAGAAGACTTTCACACTAGTCTTGTAACAGGAGATGAAACTTGGCTTCACCACTGGGAAGAGTCCATGCAATGGAAGCGCCCTGGCTCACCCCCACCTAAGAAATTTCATACCTAACCATCAGCCAGCTAGGTAATGGCCACGGTGTTTTGGGACTCCAAAGGGATTATATTGATAGATTACAAGTTTGCTGGTACTTCAATTACAGGAGAATACTATGCCAATGTCATTAAACAATTAAGGGTTGCTATTAAAGAAAAACGAAAGGGAAAGCAGCTGCTGGTGTCCTTCTTTTGCATGCTAATGCCCCTGTGCCCAAGTCCGGAGTTGCACAAGCAGCTATTCATGAGTGCAAGTTCGAGCAGTTAAATCACCCACCATATAGTCCAGACCTGGCCCCAAGTGATTATTATCTGTTTTGAAATTTGAAGTCCCACTTGCATGGAACAAGATTTCGGGACGATGATGAGCTCAAGGCTGCTACAGAGGCTTGGTTTGAGCACCAAATAGACGACTTTTATTTCAAAGGCAAAGACTGCTTAAAAGAAAAGTGGGCCAAATGCATTGAAGTAAAGGGGGATTATGTTGAAAAATAATGTTGAAACCATCTTCCAATCTGTGAGTTAAACACCGAGTTCTACGAAATTATTGAACTACCCTCGTAGGTGGAAACAAGGGCCTCTTTCTTTGTCTTGTAGACCTCGTTTTTGTAATGGTCATAAGGTTCAATGTTTAACACTTTAAGAGGACTTGATACACTTGGTAGATTTTCTGCAGTTGTTTACAAGGGAGACAACTTTTGTCACTTTGGGTTGCTTTCCTGGGTATAATGATCATTCTGAAAAAGGGTCTACTTTAAAATGAAAGAATTTGCCTCCCAGGGGAGCAAATTCTTTCATTTTAAAGTAGACTATTTCAGAAAGGATGCAAAAACAATGTTGACAGAGTTGCCTCTTCTAAAAGTGAAGTGTATCAATTCCCTTAACCCTTAAACTGCCCATCACAACAATTGTTGTCTGCTTTGTCATCTGCTTGTAATTCTAAAAGTCATTTTTGCAAACAGTGTGGACCCAGATCAGACTGCTCCTTTAGGAGCAGTCTGATCAGGGTCCACACTATTTGCTGGTATGCATAAAATAGGTTTGAAAAGTTTACAAGAATATTCAGCAGACGACATAAACAGACAACATTTTCAGATGCAGGTTTTCTTGGCGCTTTAAGGGATAAAAGCAGGTATATTTTAGTTTCAGTTCTGATAAACAAGCTATACAGATACATGCTTTCATTAACTGCTGCAAGAGAACATGTGAACTGTAAGGTGAACAAATATACCTTCACACATCTGCGCCATATGAAGGTTCAGAACAGTCTCTTCTGTTACAAAGTCCGATCAGTGCCTAGGGATAGCCAAAGACCCTGGTTTCTTCAGACGGACAGTGAAGACTAATCAACTGAAGGAATGTGCAGGCTGAGAATAGTCATCACTAAGAGAAAATTTAAATGTACATTATCTTGTTCTTTGTTTGTGCTGAGGTTTTATGGCCCAGTCAATCCAATGCGGTCATATCAAGTGTAGTCAATTTACCTAACCAAACTTTTACAGGACATGCTTAGTCCTATAAGCAGTTAACCAGTATTGTGTATAAACCGACAACTTCTTGAATCAGCGGAAGGGATAGAATGACCGTAGAAAATATTTCATGATCATATCTCCACCAAAGAATGATTTTGTGGCATCTCATCAAACTGGTCTCATTTTTGAGTTGATTTTTTACCATAATTGCCCTAAATATTAACCCTTGTCCTGCTGAATATATTAAAATGCCATGCCATGGTAAATATGGTAAAATAATTTATCAGGGCCTATCCTATTCATTTATACATTCTACAGTATCCATTATGAAAACAAGCCTATTCAAATATATGGAAACTTTCACCTACAAAAACTGAAGATTTTCAGATAAAAAAACTCTGACAGTTTTTTATATTTCTGCTCAAAACATATATTGTGGGTACTCGTTAGAACCGCCTCACTGAGGTAGTTCTAATGAGTACCCACAATCTATGTTTTTGAGTAGAAATAAGAAAAATAATGTATACCCCTGTAAACCCCAGTTTTACTATATAAAAGTGGGGTTTAAGGGGGTCAAAAGTATATACATTTTTGTTTAAATACAACACAGTTGTTTAGCTGACATGGCTTTTGCTTTGGATCCCAGCAACAGTGTTATAAAAAGGTTATAGTGTATGAAGTAAGGATCCTTTCCTCACAATGTACAGTGAACCCTCATTACAATGACAACATTTGTTCCCAAAGATGTTGCCATTTAAATAAATTAGCTGGTGTAAAGAATCCTTTACGGACAGAATGATATATAAGAAAGGCCTTGTTTTATATCTATTTCCTCATAGAACATATACTTTGGATATTTGTTAGAATTGCCTCAAATGAGGGGAATCTAACAAATATCCAAAACATGTGTCACTGAGGTTTTAATGCAATGTCCTTGCATGTCTCATTAACTGTCACCTCTTGAGCAAAGGTTTTGTGACATTCAAATTGTCATTATAACAAATTTGTTGCTGTATCGAATGTCGGTATATAGAGGGTTTGCTGTGTCACAAATTTTACTTTAACTCATCCCTCAATCAATACATGTCTCTACATAGTCTGTTTCTATGTATTACAGAGTCCTAAAGTGTCAAATTGTAATGGGATTGCCCTATCATTGAGAAATATGACTGTTTAATTCTTTCACCTCTATTTTTCTGGAATGAATCCTTCCATCCTTGAATTGGGACATGCTCAGTTTTGCAAACCAAGTGTGTCAGTCAAAATTCACAAACAGATTGGCAAACAGTGTATATCCTGATGATACAGATCTTTATGAACTGACTCATGAGGATCTACACTGTTTGCAAAGGTGTTTATTCTAGTCTGTGGCAGGAAATGTTTACTAAGCTTCATATTTCAAGACAAATTAAATACTCACCTTTCAAAGTGTTGATTTTGCCTAGTTCTGCTGGAATTCCCAGTAGGTTGGGATTATTGTTAAGATGTAGTTCTGTCAAGTTCTTCAGGTTTTCAATCTCTGGTGGTATAGAAACAACACCCTGGTATTCCAGATTAATTATTCTCAAATTGGTACAACTCAACAACTCTACTGGGAATCCACTTGGTGTTGTTGTCTCATCTAAAATAAAACCATTAAAACACTGAGCTCATATAGCAAAATCAAAACCATACTAAACTCTTACTGAATTTGCTTATGGGAGATAGATGTTACACTATTTCTGCTAGTGGTGGGGGAAAGCCTGCCCAGTTCTCTACAGAATGGCCAGGAAATATCCTATGAAACTATGGTGACCTGAAAGGTGACAGTCAAATTATTGATACATACCAACGGATTATTTATTGATGTTTATTTACAATTTGATATTTTTTTGCTATATAACCTGATCTGAATCTGCGAGGCAGAGGTACAGTATGTACCTAGTCGTGAGCTAAATGCAATCCTGATTAAGCTATCAGGAAACCCCCAATGACATCTACATATATACTTGTACTCTTAAAGATGACAAATCATCTGATGTTCAAACAAAAGGTGATTAAAATGCTGAAATCTGCATCTAAAAATTCTTATTTACAACAGGAATGAATTTTATTTTTGTGCATACTAGGGAAACCTCTAACCAACCCAATAAAGCTTTATGTCAACTTGGTGATTCACTGCGGTGTACCCATCAATAAAATTCACAAAAAACAACAAATAATACATTACATATAATTCCATCTTTGTCATCAAAATGTTACAAATGTTGCCAAAAAGTCAATCCTTTGAGATGGCAGAAGGATTCCTGGTCTAGACTTTATTGAAGTGTACAACACTTCTTTCATCCAATCAAATTGCATGAAATGTGTATAAAATGTAGGAGTTGGAATTATAAGCTTCTGAAGCTGTAGTATCTTGTGTTATTTACTGTTTATAGTTTAACATTATGTTATTAACTGTTTATAGTTTAACAGTAAAATGGTATTCCAGAATGAATTATCATATGATGTCTCTTGTTCTTTTAAATTCAATTTCAAAAGTTTATTTTAAAATTTAAATCTAACTTTAATTGCATAATTTTATTCTAAACCAAAATTGTAAATATTCTATTGTTATTGCATATATAGAGTTCATATTTCAAGCTAGCAGTTTTAAAACTGATTTAATTAAACTTAAAAATACTTTTTGAAATAGTGAATAAGAAACATATACACGTCACTACATTGTAATAAAGTTGTACTAAATCCATTTGAGTCACAACATGAGAAAACATACCTTCTGATATGTGCACCCAATCATGACTAAAATCAGCCTGTGCATCTGAGCAATCTGGGCTCAGTTGTTCAAAGCATTGTTAGCTTAAATAGCATGTCAAAATCAACTGTTATAATAAGTACAATATCTAATTCACAGGTATTTTTAGCTGAAATAGTTTGAGTAGCTTTTGCAAATGCAAAAGCTACTCACATTTTTTCAGCAAAACTCTTAGCATATATGCCATATTTAATGATCAAAGTTTTAACGATGCATTTACTAACATTCATTAGTTTTGAACAACTGGGCCCTGATCAGAGTCTTCAT
Source organism: Anodontia alba (assembly GCA_964016985.1). Taxonomy (NCBI): domain Eukaryota; kingdom Metazoa; phylum Mollusca; class Bivalvia; order Lucinida; family Lucinidae; genus Anodontia; species Anodontia alba. Next base: position 19,192,346 of record OZ024829.1, read on the forward strand.
TGTCCAGATAAAGAAACTATGCATCCATGGCTATCCAAAATGCATCCATTGAAAACTCTGATCAGAATCTTCACTGTCGAAACGTATTTTTTCTGATATTGCCACTGAAATAAATTTTAAAATTGATCTCCCAAAAAGTAATTTTACAAAATTAAAGCAAAATAACATTTAATAGAGAGTGGAATTTTTCAAGTTAAATTTGCATTTAAAATCAAATCAATTATGAAAATGTACTTTTATTTTTTAAGTTTACAAGTTACAATCTCAGAAAACAATCTCATTCTCCTCTTCAAGATTTTATGTTTTATAGCAGTTAGAATAATTATAGTAAAGATTATAGTTAAGATATCTAAATATTTAGGGTAAACATGGCATTTTCTGGGTTAGGATTTTATTTTCAATACCTGGTGTTTCACTGCCTTTGTATCCAAACCTGGGAAATAAATTGTACATGGCAGAATTTAACTTTCCCACTTCTTGCATTTCTAAAACACCATTTGAATTCTCATCAAAGAACTGGAACAATTCCTTCTGGTCCTGAAAAATGAAGTTTTTTAAAAGTAAAACATATTTTAACGAGTAATACTTAACCTATAGATAATGCTATTCTCTCTTCTGTTTTTCACACCTTCCACAGAAAAATGACCTGTCAGTTGTTAATTAAAGTCTTAAACCAGAATGTCCCTTAGGCAGTTACCTGTGTGACGTAACTCCTCCCGCTCAATTGATCACGTGTCAGTTTCTTTTATGTGTAAAACAATAGACACAATTAGGAGAGATAAGCGAGGGTGGGCGGAGGGAGATAATTGATTATCTATAGGTTAAGTATTACTCGTTAAAATACGTTTTACTTTTAAAAAACTTCATTTTAACTTTATAATACATTAACCTATAGATAATGTGCTAGAATTTGCAGATAGGAGGGAGGTGCTCTCCTAATTCTAACACCAATTAATTATATCTCACCACTTCTGGTTAAAGACTCAGAAAACTCTAAGGAATCAGATACATTCTAATTCTATATTTAACAGAAAGAATGATCTAGATTCACAAAATAGCATATCTTTAAGGTGTTATGATCTAATAACCTTATATATAATAGTAGAATCTAGAGGAAGCCAGTTCTTAAGTCTCAGAGACCTAACATTGCCTCCCCCCCCCCACTCCCCACCCACCCACCCCCACCTTTTTTTTTCTTTTTGGGAAACAACAATTGACTCCAAAAAGAAAAAGGAGTCATTGAGACATAACATAAATATTCCATTGCAAAGTAAGTTAGGAAAATAGAGATAATATTTTCAAAACAAAATTTGTAAAACAAAAACCAAGACCATAGGTAGTCTATCTAGGGTCTTGAATAAATAAGGATAATACTCGGTGGAGTTTCCTATAGATAACTGACATATGTAGATATTTTGGATAAAATTCTAGATATGTGAAGCTATCTAATTATAATAGTCTAAGCTATTAGAATTATAAACTAATTAGATTCTGTTAATTGGAGCGATAGGACAGTTTCCGATGAACATACATAGACTTAAAATAACCATAATGTTGTATAATTATTCCCTTTTGATCAAATTAAAGAAGGGCAGATAATAAAGATAGATGGAGTTAACTTAACTATAACTCAGTTATCCATCAGAAGAAAAAGGGTATACACAAACATAATGGTTAAAACTATTGCTAGACTAATTGTATTACGAATTTTTAGTCAAGCAATAAAATAATACAGAGGTTGCATAAAACTGCTGGGAAGAAAAAGTAGCCTAAATCATTGATAATTAGTTTTGCCATGGACATATAAAAGCATTTGATGTCGTGACAAAATAATAAAGAAGAGACTGTCAACATCATAACTTAGAGTTTGACAGAAAATAAGAGAGATAAGAATAAGGTTGATCGCAGCTAACTGTAAGACGGTCATAGTTTGGTTAAATCTTACCGTATTGCTAAGATTAAGCAATAATAAATAAGCTGGATAGAATCTTTCTATGCCAGGAGATCGCCATGAAAAGTACTCCTGAGTAAATAATCATGGAAATCAAGAAAAGCTAAAAAGTCCACATTGTAATGACGAATCAAAATGTTCATAAAAAGAGAAGGACTCAGAGAAAAATGTAATTGTGTGATAATCTCTGAAGAAAGATTATACAATAGTACTGATTAATAATCTCTAAAATACTTAATTTATAAGTTAAGAGATTGTATTACTATTCAATATGCATATTTAAGAATAGTAAGAAATATATGAATACTAAATTAAAATTATACTTCGGAACAAATTCCTGCTATAAATAAAAGGTTAAGCGTAACTTTTTATTAAGCAAGGAATTATTAAACATATAACTCACTATAAAATTACTGCCCAGAATTTTATAGATAAATATTCAATTAAATTTTTAGAACTGAATATTAACAGAATAAAATCTATGTCTGCATAATTAGTAATTCCTGAAATATCAAATTACATACTCGCAAATGAATTCAGGAAGAAAAAAAAAATATATATATATATATATATACAGTCGAACCTCGTTATCTCGAACTCGCTTATTTCGAATTACCGCTTATCTCGAAGTGAAAATTTGGTCCCTGTTTTAACATGAAACTATGACAACAGGTAACAAAATAATGTGGAAAAGAGGAGAAATTGCTCCTAAGGAGCAATTTCTCCTGTTTTCCACATTATTTTATATATATATTTCAAACTTCAGGAGTCAAATTACATATTCATTTGTTAAATGTGGTTGTTAAAAGTATTGTTTTCCTCACTCTTTCAACTCTGATATGTCGAAGTACGGATATCTCGAAGTGTTTCAGTGAGTCCCTTGGAATTCGAGATAACGAGAGTTGACTGTATATGTATATATATATATATATATATATATATATATATATATATATATATATATATATATATATATATACACATATATACTCTCGAGATCTATGCGTAAACCATAGAGAGTAATAAAATAATATTATTACCAAGATCCCTGACGCAAGGGTAAAAACATGTAAAAATATGAAAGAGATAATTATTAATTTAACGTCATATAGGTTTAAGATAAAATTTGTTTAATCTTTAACCAATATGCAGCAACAGTGACTCGTTATTCTGTATTCGTACGTAGAAAAAGAGTATTTAGTCATTGGAATTTTGTATGACTGAAATAGAGATAATGGGATCTAAATGGATGAATCTCCATGAACTGAATCGAAGGATAATATCCATTCTAAAAACTAGAGCTTGTTTTAGGCTTAGTTTAACAAGCGTAGAATTGGATTATTTCCAAGTATTCATGAAGTTGTTATGCTCTGAATACTGAGAAAAACTGTTAAAATATTGTTTAGGATTTATTAAATCTGTAACAAAAAAAAAGTGACTGGTCCATAATGTTAGCTAGATTTAAACCTGGAACGTAGCGAGAAGGTCAATCTAACTTAAAAGTAAGTTGAGAAAGATAAATAATGAAGATAGATATATAAATATCGGTATAATATATTATCTCCAACTATTATCAAATAATCTGAATGTTTAAAAGCATAAATGCTACTCGAGAGTTATTTACCAAATGTATAATCAGAAAAACTTTCAGTATGTTCGAAAAAGTATCACAAAAGTAAGATCTGACCAGGAATGTAGGTGCAGCACTTACTACATTGTGAAGTTCACAAAAGTAAGATCTGACCAGGAACGTAGGTGCAGCACTTACTACATTGTGAAGTTTATATATAAATATTCTATATTATAAATTGAGGCAGTGTATTTCAAAATCATCGAAACGTCTTGAAATGACTTATTGTGTGGAAAGACTAAATATCCAGTTTCAGAAAAGATACTTATCTATATATATAGACCATTTTTGATGCGAACTGGAAATCAAGATATTAATCTTTGCATTACTCGCAAACTGAACTTGAACTCTTAGCGAGAATTACTATGATCCCTTTAACGAGTATGTAAACATAAAGAAGGGGTAAAGAGATAATTAAGTGTATCTTAATTCTTTACTGACTCGTAATTAAGGATGTTTTCCCTCTTGTCTAAGCCTAGACCGTACATTGACTAATATGAATATGATAATATCTGCTATTATGAGGTAAACTATCGTTAATTAACCTCTAAGCATATATTAAATATATATATAAACATAATCTAAGGCTTCGGTAAGTTTAGAGCAAGGAAATGATTGACTTTGGCAGTTTCTGAATAGTTACAAAGTCAATAAAAAAAAAAAATCAAAAGGAAAGTATTGTATATAATATTTAATTTAGGCAATAATAATCTGTCACGTACTGAATAATTAATGCCTTTACTAAATATGTATCCATTGTCAATATCAAAGGTGCGAGAAAATTTTGATTGACATGGACTCTAGTTATAAATAAAATATTAGAGGTATAGAGCTAGTCGAAGCAAAACTATTCCTCAATAAAGATAAAGCAGACCTATAATATACGTGGATTAATTGGGTCTAGTGATTATAAGTTTTAAACCTTCCTAAATAATTTCTAATCATAATCATAATAAAATTATTATTCCAAGATGAAGAATCTTCAGCGTAATAGATTCTAACTGAGACAAAATTATCTGGTATATTGCTATTGTAGTCTTAAATGATCCAGAAGAAAAAATAAAACAGGCAAAGTAAAGAACGTATCGAATTACATATATGCCTAAATATAAGATTTTCTTCTTATTTATTATTTTATAGCAGAGTTTAGACAGAGCACGACTGACCTAGACTCTTATATAATCAATCAAAAGATAGTATAAAATAGAATAATAACTTAACGGATCAACTAATTTCCATGTACAAAGGCAAAAGGAAATATGTACCTCAACTAGAATTTTAAATCGTAGTAATCTAGAGAGGTAGAGGATAAATAAATAAACTCTTAATTTATTTATCTGATTCGTGTAGATTTCCGATACCTTATGAATGAAATATTAATAGAAAGTAGAAAGGATCTATTGCTACTTTCTTGTCAATTTACTCCTCAGATTACATGCTGATTACATATCGGGAGCATGTACAAATTTTAGATTTTGTGTATATTTTTCTTCTTAGAAATAAGGATATTTTTATAGAGTTCACCTTTGTCTTACAGCCGAATAAGGTGAATATGTAAGAAGTTAATCTCTTTGTAGCGAATAAAAAGAGATATAAATTATATAATTATAGATGGAAGTATCATCTACACTTTGTGAATGAATTGCGAATTTGATTGTAACCGATAATTCTTAATTCATTTTCAAGAATAAATATATATATAGAATTTTAAGTCTAGTTCAAAAATGACTTGACAGAGTTCATCAACATAAGGGGCTACTAGGTATTAGAACCCATCGCTGTCATTCTATAACCTATAACCCAAGACTACACATGTCTATAGTGCTCAATGAATAAACATAAATTGAGCGAGGAATTGACTACTACTCGGTCACTAGTAATCCGGCACAATGCTCTGCCACGTCAACGAAACTAGTGCCCGGTGGAATTTCGTTAGAATGACCTGGCACTAGTCTACAAAACTACTGCCCGATGAAATTTCATTAGAGTCGGAAGTTAACCTCTTTCTAGCGAATGAAAGAGATAAATTGCAGTTAATTTAAAATATTAATAGAATTACACTCCTATAATAAGTCAATGGAATATTTAGAATTCTAGTCTTATTCAGGAAAGACTGTACAGAAATGTATTATATAAAAAGTTACTATGTATTTCATTTTATAACCTATATCCATTGACTTGACTTATCTATAAAGCTCTATGAACAATAATAGATTGTTCGAGGACTAGTGACTGTTACCCAATCACTAATAATCCAACACACAATGACTGAACACTAGAACTCGTAACTATTGCCCAGTAGACGTCACTAGTAATCCAATACAATGACTGGATACTAGTAATCGTAACTATTTGCCAGTGGTATACACTAGTAGCTGGACATATGACCTGACACTAGTACTCGTAACTGTTTGCCCGGTGAAGTCACTAATAATTCGACACAATGACTGGACACTAGTACTCGTAACTGTTGCCCAGTGAAGTCACTAATAATTTGACACAATGACCGGATACTAGTACTCGTAACTGTTGCCCGGTAGGAGTCACTAATAATGCGACACAATGACCGGACACTAGTACTTGTAACTGTTGCCTGGTGAAGTCACTAATAATTCGACACAATGACTGGACACTAGTACTCGTAACTGTTGCCCGGTAGGAGTCACTAATAATGCAACACAATGACCGGACACTAGTACTCGTAACTGATGCCCGGTAGGAGTAACTAGTAATCCGTCACAATGACCGGACACTAGTACCCGTGATAAATGCCCGGTGATTTTATCATTGCCTGGATGACCGGTGACTGGATGACCGGTGACCGGTAAGAAATGCCCGGTGATTTCATTCATGCCTGGATGCCCGGTGACTGGTGCCTGGTGAAGCTGACAATGAATGACCGGTGACTGGTGACCGGTGACTGGTGGACTTAGACTTATTTTGGATACTAAAGCATCCATAAGATGCCACCTTCATGGGTCTTACCCCGGCAGTATAGCCATATGGGGTGGGGCTCCCATCAGTAAAGAATTGTCGTATAACCCATAAGGGTTGACAAGTTCTTTACTAATCAGCTTCTCCACCATAGAAATCATCCCCAACTCGAAAGATATCCAGTATCAGTCCAGGTTTAGCATGTCGCATCGCTCAATAATCTAGAACAAAAAGAAATGTTAAAATTTTTGATATAAGAAACTTCCGAACCGACCGCACATGAGCATTGTGCCGATTATAACGAGAGTCGCGAAAACGCATGTCGAAATAGCCAGTCAATAAATGCAAGAAATCGACAAATGAAAATTTTAAATAATAACATGGTTAGTGAAAGGAGTGATAAAGAAACAAAAGAAACACAAGGATACAGAAATTTATCCGTGAGGAAAAGAAATAATCCAAATTTCTTTCACAGGTAAAAATCCTTGTTGAATTTCTTTGTCCACAGAAAAGAAACTGACACGTGATCAATTCAGCGGGAGGAGTTACGTCACACAGGTAACTGCCTAAGGGACCTTCTGGTTTAAGACTTTAATTAACGACTGAAAGGTCGTTTTTCTGTGGAAGGTGTGAAAAACAGAAGAGAATAGCATTATCTATAGGTTAATGTATTATGAAGTTAAAAGAAATGAATCACATTAGATCAGATGCAATCAGGGACTTCTTTGACTGTGTACAGATGAGCTGCACTAAGTAAAAATGTGTTTTCAGAGCATATCTGACAGCAAGGGCCCAGATCAGTCAGTGAATCTGGGCAGTCTGAACAGGACCTTTTCTGTGTCCTTATATGTTAGATAGCATATAAAACAAGATGAACAGCATTAATCATTATGAGACTGTGCTGATCAGGGCCTTTGCTGTTTGCAGGTACTGAAAGCACAGTTTTATATGGTGCTTCTCATTTGAACAGCTTTTCACTTTGAACAGTAAAAATTCTTCCTGATCATCTGGTCACTGATTCCCTTGTCATGCTGAATAAATTAAGATGTAGGCCTACTTCTAATTTCCAGCCAATCAGATTACTTGATCTGATAGAAATTCACATATTTAATGACAATGCAGATCCAAATCAGTTGGCTTCTTCAACTGATCTGGATCTATACTGTTTGCTAAGACAGGGCATGCGGTATTCATCAAGAGAAGGGTTAAAGTAGTTAGAGAAGGTCTAGATGAATAAACAATCACATCAAGATCTACCATATTAACCCCAAGTACATGTATTGGGTCACCTTATCTACTTACCATGCTTGTCCTAAACTTTGAAATAGTCCATTCTTCTAACTACTGATGTGTGAAAAGTAATGCTGTATGTATGGAAAACAGTGCAGACCCTGACTGCACATCATATTCTGCAGTGACTGATCTGGGTCTACACTGTTTGCAAAGGCCTATCTGTCCCAATACTTAGCGATATTAAAGTACATTGTTTTCCACTGTGTTCTTTGACAGGGGCCAATATCCCTTTGAAGCAATGAAGATGTCCAAAACCAAGATACTGGAAAACATTTCAGATACTTCTGGCTAAAAAAGCAATAAGATCATATAAACATCTTTACTATTTAAAACAAAATTACAAGATGTTGCTTTTAATGCCAGATATCTACTGAAAATTTCTTAAGCACCTGAAATTCTTAAATGTAATGTTTGCCATTTGTATTTTCACTGAGACACATGTTTTAAATAAAAAAATAACTAATCAACATAGATTAATTACATCACAATGCATTAATTTTACGTCATGAAAAGTGCCGCCTAATAACTATCCAATATTTACATTTGCAGTGCATTTACTGGCAAAACAATACAGTTAAGGTGTTCATACTTCAAACAGGACTTCAATGAACTCAAGTGATGTCACATGATCATGAAGTGAAATAAAAAATAAACCAGGGTTCTCTCCAGTATAATTGGACAAAGGCGATGTAATGACATTAGCGATGCTGTTCCACCATTTATAGGAATACGGTGTGCAAACTCGGCAGGCAAAAGTTTTCTTGTTCTCAAATTACATCTGTACAGTAAAAGTTTGACGAATATTAAACTGATGGCTTGTTTACCATAGCTGATTTCAATTCCTTTTTGAATCCCTAGGAAATTCTTCTGGTAGCTCAAGAAAAAAAATACAGGATATTTTGGGAAATTTTTTATTATCTTATCATAAAAATATGTTGTGTGTACTCATTAAAATTGTTTCATTGAGGTGATTCTAATGAGCACACTCAATAAACTATTATTCTACAGAAGATTAAAAAAGACATCCCTAAATTATCATCATCTGCCTCTTGACCTGATGCTTAGATTAACCCTTAAAATGCCAAGAAAACCTGCATCTGAAAATGTCGTCTGTTTAAGTCGTCTGCTGAATATTCTTGCAAACTTTTCAAACCTACTTTTGCAAACAGGCAAACATGTGAACTTTGATGATCTGGGTCCACACTGTTTGCAAAAACGACTTAAAATCACAAGCAGATGACAAAGCAGATGACAATTGTTGTGACTGGCAGTTTAAGGGTTAATGCTCAATGGCTTGAACTGCCTGTCTAGAACACATTTCTATGGTGCCAAAAATGTTCAAGCAATTAAGTTTGACTGTAGACGGTTACCTTTTCATTAGCTTCCATCCATCTAACAAGCCTATTTCCACTCATAAAGAACTGGAATCCATCATAACTAAGTACAGGTGAAGATTTAAGTTTCACCCAAGGAACACCTCCAAGACAGACTTCCTCTAGCTGTGTAAGTTTTTCAAAACTTTTTGGTAACCTTGAGATACAATTGCTATTGAGTACCAGTTTCTTCAGATTCACCAAATTACCAATGTCTTCTGGGATTTCTGCAAAAAAAAACAGGTTATTAACCCTAAGTGTTGGGACAAACAGATCTCTTTTATCCTCCTTATAGCTTCTGAGGAGTTAATTTTTATTAATTTTTTATTTTTTTTTTATTTATTTATTTTTTTTTTTCATTTTTTTCAACTTTTTCTATCATAAGAATGACAACTATAATTTGCCATAGCAATCAGAGTTCTTAACCGACTGAAACATAAAAGACATTTGTTATTCCCCAAAAAAGACAATTATTAATTATCTACCTGTAGATGCTATATGTGAATTATGGTAAGAATCGGCTTCATGACTTCAGAGGAGATATTGTTTGAAAATATTGACGGATGGACTATTGACAATGGATCCATGCCTGTACTATAAGCTCAACTATGATCCTAAATGGTTTGGCTGAGCTAATAGATACTACATTCCTGAGAATGTTCACCCTATCTTTCAAAAATGATTTATTTTTACCTTAACTTCATCTCAGTTGATAATTTATTTTCCTCAGGCTGAACATTTTTACTCATCCTGTCAGGAATGAAGTATTTAAATACTATCACCAAAAGGTTTACCAACAACAGCACTGAGGGACCACCTGACAGAATAGTGAAAAGATTCTCAGCCAGTTACTCTGTCAACATCAGAAGCACTGAATCTGTCTGCATAACAGAGGGATTTCCCCATTTAACCTAAATATTCAAACCCATTTTCACCATACCATCTTTGCCCTAATATTTGAATGTCCATTTTTATATGATACTACCTGTTGATGTGTCTAAAAACTGCTGGATGGGTAAAGAACAGTGCAGGTCTTGATCAGATGCTGCATTCTTCAACATCTGATCTGGGTCTACACTGTTTGCTCATGTCTGTCTGTCCCAATACTTAAGATAATAAATATGGTAACATCCAGTGGCAGTTACAGACTGTCTCTTAGAATTTTGAACAGATTATTTTTTGTTTGATTCTGAGTTTTATGTCCTAGTCAACACTGTTAAGGTCATGTTGAGCTGGTCAGTTTACCTACTCACACTTCTCCTGGGCAGACCTAGCCGTCTAAGTCAGGTTAGCTGGTCCTCTGTGCACATACTTCTGCTAGTAACTGACAACTGCCCTTCTTAAATCAGCAGAAGGAGAAGAATCTCTAAGAAATTATTTCATGATCAATCTTCATGAAAATTATGCGGAGGAGCTAGGATTCGCACATGTGCCCCTTGGATCTGCAGTCAGACACACTAACAGCTGTGCTATATAACCCAGCTTTTAAAAGAGTAACATTCACTTAAATGATGAAGAGATTACCTGTTAGCATCATAAAAGGAGCAGTGAGTGATGATAGACTTGCTAACTTCATTACAACATCTGGTATTTTAATGAAGCGATTGTTCCCTATTGACAAGACAGAGAGGTTCTGTAATTCTTCCATCTCATCTGGAAGATCTATCAGGTTATTTTCCATTGCTATTAGACTGTGGAGTTTATGACAGTGTTTGATTGTTGCTGGTATCTTTTCAAGATGGTTGAAGCCAACTGACAAGTCCACCTGAAATATGCAAAGTTTCAACAACACATGTTTTCTTGACAAACAGAGAGGTGCAGTCTATTGGTAAACACTATCAAAATAACCTTTTTTTTTTCTTATATCTTTCTTATTTAGTAAACAGTGTTTATTTCATTCCTCTTACTGATTATGGAGAAATGATTCACTAGTGTTATATGGCTTCCATTGTAAAATTTAAGTGAGCAATAACAAAAAAGTTTTATATGAAAGCCACAGAATATGTATAAATTATTTCTCTGTAGTCAATCAAAGCAACCAAACTAACTGTTTATTATACAGTTGACTTGTTATCTCAACCTCGATTATCTCAAATAACTGCTTATCTCAAAGTGAAAATCTTGTCCCTGCTTAAACACGAAAATCTAACAACAAGTAAAAAAATATTGAGGAAAAGAGGAGAAATTGCTCCTCTTTTCCACAATATTTTCGATATATCTCTAACTTCAAGAGTCCAATTACATATAAATTTGTTAAATGTGGTTGTTCGAATTATTTTTCCTCAATTCTGAAATTCTGGTATGTCGAGGTATGAATATCTCAAAGTATTTTAGAGAGTCCCTTGGAATTCGAGATAACGAGAGTCGACTGTATTTAAATCAGTGTTTTACCTTTGAAATGTTAAAAATGTTAAAATTTTATAATGTTACAAGTGCATGAATTACTGAAAGCATCAGTCACCATTGTGATTTTGTCTCAAAAAGAAAAAGAGCATGTACTTGAAATAGTCATACTTAACTGTTTTGAATCTGAAACAAAATTCATCAGAAAATCAAATTTCATCATTGCATTAAAACTGAATTTAACATAAAATTGTAGTTGAATTTTCTCATTTTTTTCAGTTATACTGCCAGTCATCAATTGCTATTGCAGTTATCAACAATATCAGAAACAATGCCCAATAATTATGATGTTGACAACATTCAATCTGAAGAAACACAATAATTCACTGATGAGCAATTATTGGATTTTCTCTTTCACCTCTTTTTCTATGTTTTACTAAACATCATGCCTGATGTCGGCAGCTATGGTGTTTTGCAGATCATCACATTTACTGGTTGGTGTGTTGTCAGTATCTTCAAATTCAACAGTTTAACTTTTGGGATTCAGTCCCACCAATTAACATAAATTCAGAAATATGACATCTGGCACAATAAGACTGGTATAGTTAAGTTTATTTCTTAACCCATTTATGCCGAGTGGACTCATCTACCTCAAGTCTTTGGACAAGACTTAGTTCAGTTTGTATATAGGGGGTGTCTGGTTAGTTTTTATTATTACCATATTTTGTAGGAATTTCTGAACTTAATGCAAACAATATAGTCCCAGATCAGACAGCACATTCTGTGGCATCTGATCTGGGTCTACACTGTTTGCCAGTGTCCCATTTATGGGACATTAGTCTTAAATGGGTTAACAGGACTAACCCTAAGTGTTTCCAGGAAGCAAATTCTTTCCTCCATTTGAGAATGGGAGGCAACCATTTTCAGGTTAGTGACCTCTTTTGGAGGAGTGTCTATTCAGCTTAATTACATAATTATAGACTTAACAGCACAATGAAAATATAAATCAGTGAAAATGCAAATAGTTCATCTCTGCTCAGTATTATTTGTCTGTGCTTAGCACCCAATATTAAAACTCATAGTGAGCCAAACATTAAACAAAATTAGTACTGTGTGTTTAACCTTTCAGATTTATATTTGTAAAACACTATGCCCCCAACTATAATAGTATATGCTTGTCCCTACAAGCCTAACTTGAAACGGGGCATAGTTCTCAAAAAATATTTCCATTTTATTTTAGTTAATCAGGTGATCTGCTCCTCAGCCCCAATATGTCTGCAAACTATCAAAGGCCTAGCTCAATCTTTTTCTGAGATATCCTGTCTGCAAGATAAAATGTGACAAATGCAATAACAAAAGAACAACGCAAAGGTAATATGCCCCCTCAATTCTTTTCAAAGTTTAGGGTATAAAAATGCACTGATGCTAGAAAATTATATAAACACTGCACGTACCAGGTTAGGCAAAGCCTGGAAGATGGACTCTGGCAAGGTCTCCAGTTTATTGTATGACAGATCAAGGAAAGCCAGAAACACAGTATAGTCACCACAGAGTTCAGGTGCAATATCTGTCAGATTCTCCTTTGTCCTGAAATGGATAGAAAAAGCAATGGTTTAATGGCAATGGCTTTCTGTTGCTCTAGTTTATGTCCCTTTGCCAACAGAAGACATAATAATGTAAGCAATTATCTGGGAAGAAGTCTGTAAAAACAACTCTAGCACTGTGAAATAATTCACTAGCTTCTGGTACATCACACTGTGACCTATATAAAACAATTGAGGAGTTTTATAGTTCACTGCAAGGTATATAAGAAGACAAATGCCTGACGGCATCATGGACATATTTCCATGAATAAAGGTAACATATCACTTTGAAGAAAGGTTAACCAAAATGTAAACCTTGGACAATGCCCAATGCCTGCAGGATACCTGCCCAATGCCCGCTCAGATATCACTATTTTAAAGGATGAAAAACCCGTCCAATAAACTATCTGAACTGCTATTCCTTGTAAAGTTTATCAGAAGATAAAGGATGCAGACAAAAAGGAAAAGTTAGTCAGTTCACACAGTAAATCAGAATATTTCCAGGAAAGCATAGGCCTTCTTACCTTAGACAATGTCTGTGAGCAGGACACAAATATAACTCCAGTGCTTGGTTAAATTTACTCTTTATCTTTACAAGTCCTGTTTTTTCCAGGTTATTATCTGCTAGCTCTTGAATGACCTGAATATAGAAATATTCTGAATTGTTAGATACTGTGTTTTACTACAAACTACATAGCTCCAGACAGAAGGGAGTATCAACATAATATTTTCTTATTTCTCCACCAAAAATATATGTTGTAGGTACTCCTTAAGAGCCCCTTAGCAAAGTGCTTTCAATGAGTACCCGCAACATATGTTTCTGTGGTGAAATAAGAAATTCAGTACTTTTAATTTAAAACAAGGCAGTCTGAAGGACAACTATATCCCCCAATACAGAATGACAATGGAGGGGCCTCAAAATTCAAGGCTCAAACTGGTGGCCTTGAACTGTGACCTTGACCTTAAGTTTGCATTGTTGAGTTGTGGGTTCTGTACATCATCTCACTAAGGCGAACATTTGATCCACATTTAATAAATATCTTTCAAAGGGTTCAGGAGATATGGAGTGAACATGAAATTCAAGCTCAAACTCGTGACCTTTAACTGTGACCTTGACCTTGAGTCGGCATGCTTGAGTTATGGGTTCTGCACATCGCCTAACTAAGGCAAACATTTGACCAAAGTTTCATGAAAATCTTTCAAAGGGTTCAGAAGATATGAGCAAACAAGAAAGAGATGGATGACCTTCAATTGTAACCTTGACCTTGAGTCTGCATCATTGAGTTATAGATTCTACACATCATCTCACTAAGGCAAACATTTGACCCAAATTTAACAAGGCAGTCTGAATGGCAATGGAGCGGCCTCCAAATTCAAGGCTCAAACTGGTGACCTTCAAATGAGACCCTGACCTTGAGTCAGCATAGCTGAGTTATGGGTTCTGCACATCATCTCACTGAGGCAAACACTTGACCAATGTTTAAAGAAAATCCTTCCAGCAGGTAAAGGAGATATGGAGCCGACACCAAATTCAAGGCTCAAACTCATGACCTTTAACTGTGACCTTGACCTTAAGTCCACAGGGCTGAGTTATGGGTTCTGCTCATTGTCCCACTGAGGTAAACATTTGACCAAAGTTTAGAGAAAATCATCCCAGGGGTAAAGGAGTGCAGAGCGGACACAAAATTCCAGGCTCAAACCCGTGACCTTGAACTGTGACCTTGTGAGTCTGCATGATTGAGCTATGGGTTCTGCACATCATTCAACTGAGGCAAACATTTGACCAAAATTAAAAGAAAATCCTTCCAGGGGTAAAAAAGATATTGAGTGGACAAGAAATTCAGGGCTCAAACTCGAGACCTTGAACTGTGACCTAGTCCTTGACTCCCCATGGCTGAGTTATGGGTTCTGCACATCCTCCCACTGGTGAATATTTGACCAAACTTTAGAGAAAATCCTCCAAGGGAGAAAGGAGATACAGAGAGGACACGAAATTCAAGGCTCAAACCCATGACCTTGAACTGTGACCTTGACTGGAGTCGGCAATGTTTAGTTATTGATTCTGCACATCGTCTAAGGTAAACATTTGACCAAGTTTAAAGAAAATCCTTCCACTGGTATAAGAGACACGGAGCGGACACGAAATTCAAGGCTCAAACCTATGACCTTGAACTGTGACCTTGACCTTGTGTCTGAATGATTGAGTTATAAGTTCTGCACATTGTCTCACTTAGGCAAACATATGACTAAAGTTTAAAGAAAATCCTTCCAGGGGTATAGAAGATATGGAGCAGACACGAAATTCAAGGCTCAAACCCATGACCTTGACCTGTGACCTTGACCTTGAGTTGGCATGCTTGAGTTATGGGTTCTGCACATCGACTCACTGAGGCAAACATTTGACCAAAGTTTAATGAAAATCTTTCAAAGGGTTCAGGAGATATGGAGCAGACAAGAAAGTGTTACGGAAGGACAGATGGATGGACAGACAGACAGACAGACAAAGGCCATTTCTATAATCCCCCATCCGCTTCACGGCGGGGGATTAAAAAAAATGCCTTATTTGGAGCTACGAACTAGATCATAGGTCATTTTAGGAATGCAATACCTTAAGCTATAAACAGATGAAAAGATAGTGCTGCTCAAAGTTATGTTTGATATAAATTATGTTCTCTTGGTCTGATCAAATGTATAAGCTACGAACATTTTACATACCTATTTTCATGAAATTTCATATGTAATGTTTTTCCTATTTACTTTGACAATATACATTTACTTATAATGGCTATTTACCATTTCACAGAGGCAATACCAAGATGAATGGGCCTATTTTCTGGTTAATAGAGGCAATACGAAAATAAATTTATCATGGCTATGTCCCCTTTTATACAGTCACTGCCAAGAGGAATGTGACTATTCATCATTTCCAAGATTTAGAGCTAATTCCCTGATGAATTTTGTTGTTTATTATTTTATACAGCCAATATAATATGAATTATTTGATAGAGCCATTATAAAAAGAATGTAGCTATTTACTATTTATACATTTTATTGAGCCAACTTATACATGAATGTGACTGCAGTCCTTTTAACATCACTTGGAAAGACATTTTTTGCTTGTTATTTTATTCAGCTTGTGCAATCAGAGACTTTGATGGGGAAATTTTGTAAAGTAAAGCATAATGTTTTTTCAGGTAGACAGTTTTAGGCTCCATCAGACTGCTTGGATGCACAGACTGATCAGTCTTTGCTTGGTGCACAGAGTTACATTATCTCACAATTTGAACAAGTCCATTTTACCACCTGTTTATGTATCTAAAACTGATGGGTGAGTGGCAAACAGTGTAGACTAATCAGATGCCACATTCTGTGGCATCTTATCAGTCTACATTATTTGCTCAGAACTGTCTATCCCAACAGAATGTGGCATCTGATCAGAGTCTACATTGTTTGCTCAGAACTGTCTGTCCCAACAGAATGTGGCATCTGATCAGCCCAAAAGAATGTGGCATCTGATCAGTCTACATTGTTTGCTCAGAACCGTCTGTCCCAACAGAATGTGGCATCTGATCAGAGTCTACGTTGTTTCCTCAGAACTGTCTGTCTCAATAGAATGTGGCATCTGATCAGTCAACATTGTTTGCTCAGAACCGTCTATCCCAAAAGAATGTGGCATCTGATCAGTCTACATTGTTTGCTC
This sequence comes from Anodontia alba, assembly GCA_964016985.1. Lineage (NCBI taxonomy): Eukaryota > Metazoa > Mollusca > Bivalvia > Lucinida > Lucinidae > Anodontia > Anodontia alba. Next base: position 19,209,153 of record OZ024829.1, read on the forward strand.
AGAACCATCTGTCCAAATAGAATGTGGCATCTGATCAGAGTCTACATTGTTTCCTCAGAACCGTCTGTCCCTACAAAATGTGGCATCTGATCAGTCTACATTGTTTGCTTAGAACCATCTGTCCCAAAAGAATGTGGCATCTGATCAGTCTACATTGTTCGCTCAGAACTGTCTGTCCCAACAGTATGTGGCATCTGATCAGCCCAACAGAATGTGGCATCTGATCAGTCTACATTGTTTGCTCAGAACCATCTGTCCCAACAGAATGTGGCATCTGATCAGAGTCTACATTGTTTGCTCAGAACCAACTGTCCCAACAAAAGGTGGCATCTGATCAGTCTACATTGTTTGCTTAGAACTGTCTGTTCCAACAGAGTGTGGCATCTGATCAGTCTACATCTTTGCTCAGAACTGTCAGTCCCAAACAAATGTGGCATCTGATCAGTTTACATTGTTTGCTCTGAATTGTCTGTCCCAACACAATGTGGCATCTGATCAGTCTACATTGTTTGCTCAGAACTGTCTGTCCCAACAGATTGTGGCATCTGATCAGTCAACATTGTTTGCTCAGAACCATCTGTCCCAACAGAATGTGGCACCTGATCAGTCTACATTGTTTGCTCAGAACTGTCTGTCCCAACAGAATGTGGCATCTGATCAGTCCACATGGTTTGCTGAGAACTGACTGTCCCAACCAAATGTGGCATCTGATCAGAGTTTATATTGTTTGCCCTGATCTGGGTCTACACTATTTGACCAGACCAGTATGTTCCAATAAAATGTACCATTTGATCTTGGTCTACACTGTTTGCTCAGACCAACCTGTCCCAATACTTAGGGTTATTATGGTAATAACAATTTCTTTCAAAACAGTGTTTACCTGCAGTCATATATTTATATTAACCATGATAATTAATGAAATTTACAACATAATCAATAGAACTCACCAATGCATAAGCAACAATTTTATTCTTCATTGCTAGAAACTCTACCCTTCTACCCCAACCAGTAGACTTGAACATGTTGCCAATGAAGTTGAAATCCAACATAAGGAAATATTTCCAGAAACCTAGTCGGAGCAGCTGTCTCAATCCTTCCGCTACCTGAAAATACAAAAATGACAATACATGTATAAGCCAAATGAGTAACTGCCATGGAAACCGTGTCCTAGGGCCACAGGCAGGCAGTACAGGCTCAGATCAGCCTGCACACAGAAACATTGCACACATAAAATTCTGTAGAATATATCAATACAGTCAAACTTCAATGGCTCAAACATATTTGAGATCATGGAAGTTCCGAGATATGGGAAGTTCAAGCCACCGAGGGTTAATCATGATATCAGGTCTGGAAGCAAATGGTAATAATTTAGTTATATCTTCTTGATCCTCTGCACAATAATGGTATTTTGAGTGTACCCATTAGAATTGCCTCATCGATAAAATAAATAAACATCCCAAAATATTTGTTCTCTAGAGCTATTGGAAGAATTAGGGACTCAAAAACAAGTTCAAATTAGCCATGGTTAAACCCATTGGTGTTCCAGCTATTGAGGTTTGACTGTATTTAGCAAATATCCTTATCAGACTGTATGGCTTTGTTGCCTGACCTGGATCTTTACTGTTCACATATACCCCAATAAGACCTTTTCAAATCTCTTTCAGCATGTGATACAAGCAGAATCAGGGGAAAGGGGAATGAGAATGTGAGGGGGGGGGGGGAGGGGGGGAGGGGGAAGGGGAAATGCATGTCGAAAAAGTCTATAGCATCCATGATTTTATATGGACAGTGAATCAGAGCTCTAGATAAGATTTCTTTTTTCCTAATTTCTTCAGGAATCTAATTCTAATTCTAATTAGGTTCTTATTAGATACGTTTTTGCTGGTGCTTTAAATCAGTTCCCACAACATATGTTTTCCTAGAGAAATAAGAAATCTTTCAACACTTCTTGGAAGAAAAACTTGTATTATCTGAAGCTCTCAGTGAAGTCCCTGATCAGACCTTTATTGTCAGTATATGCTTCAAAGACACAATTTTGCATGGTATGGCCAATATCTGATGTTGTATTGACATTTTATATCTAAGTTTGTTTGTGTTGAGGTTTTAGGGCCAAGTCAACCCAATGGGGTCATGTTGAACGTGGTCAGTTTACCTAACCACACATTTACTGGGCAGTCTTAGTCCTCTAAGCGGTTAACCAGTAGTGTGCACATTCTTTCGCCAGAAACTGACAACTGCCCTTCTTGAAATAGCGGAAAGGAAAGAATGACCATAGAAAATATTTCATGATCAATCTCCACGAAAGAATGTTGCCGACCTCTGCGGGGGTTGAACCCACGACCTCCTGGTCTCCAGTCGGATGGCTCATCCAACTGAGCGACCAAGGCTGGCTCTTATATCTGAGTAGTAATCCTAACCCTAACCCAGAACTTCCACCCCACAACTGCTGTAGATAAACTCACCCTTATCTTATCCTATGGTAAATTAATAGGATACTCCAATGCTGAAATCTATAAGACAGGCACAACCCGACCTCCTCTCACAGTCAGAGTCTGATCAAGGGAGTTTGGGTTTTGCTGTTCAACTTAAGGTATGCTAGAGCTTTAAACTCTACCATTAAAAGATTATATGCGATCATTTTACTGTATATATGTATAGATGTACTTACTAATTTGTGTCTTCACTTCTCACATAATTATAAGCTTAACCTAAACCACTCTCTGGGCTATTTCAGCAAAAAACAAATTGGAGATATTTTTCTTATTTTTCCCAAAACAGGATATGATATTTCATGCAACTTGTCTCCAATGAAGAATTTGCATAAAATGTCAAAACTCGTTTTCTTGGAAAAATAAGAAAGAGAGTGATAAAGGTTAGTGAGAACACTAGACTACATATTTTGCAATGAAACAGCATTTATATAATTTGATGTGTCTCCCATTTTCTAAAATAATCTGAAAGGTAGATCTAACATGTTTTTTTGCAATGGATCCCAGATGAGTTGGACTAGAAACTGATTATAGTGACATGATAAATGACATTCATTCACAATGGGTAAGTCAATAGTGTTACAAAGGGGGGTTGACATATACCTGAAAAAATATGAAAGTACCTTTATCATGTTGTTGTCTGTGTACACACCAGCAGGAAACAGGTTCTTTGGATTCTTTGGCAAAAGTACCTAGGAAAATAAATAATTTATGTGCATAATTCCTTTTACAAATTGGACTAATGTGCATAATTCCTTTTACAAATTGGACTAATGTTAAAAGAAAGAGGGGAAACATGACCTTTCTTTTGAGGGTTCCTCTGAGAAGGGAGGCAAATACTTATGGTCAGTGATCTCCCTTGGAGATGTGTCTTTTAATCTTTAATAGTAGGAGTGGACATTTGAAACTTATAACTACCTCAAAAATATCAAATAAAATCAGAATAGGCTTTATTATTGTTGTTCATACGACCAAAATAACCCTTTTCTGCAGATAAGCAAAAAAGTAATCCACTCTTTTAACTGCAAACATAACACTTTTTTCTCCTTCTGCATGTTTTAGTTCTGTTGCATTTAAACTGTAATGAAATAAATGGGTTCAGATTTATATTAATTTTGTATACCATACTATAAAGCAAGAAAATAGCAGAAAAAGTGTACAGACATAATTTTTTTGCTTTTATATCTTAGACATATATGTGCTGACTGCTTGCATATGATTGTGTTCTATAGGGTTTGTAAAGGATATTCAAAATATGCTACTAACAAATCAATGCAGTCATATGCTAAAAATTGCAGATCCTTTTTTGGATCAACATGGCCATCTCTTGTGCATCTCAATCTACAGTTCTAAACAAATTTGACCAAAACTGCCAATGTTTTTAGTCATACCGAACAACTGCAGTCCCTTCAGGACTTTGATTATGATAGTCAGAGATTTGTAAATAGTACCTTAACAACTAGATGCATTACTTTATAGTGAGCAGAATTCCATAAGTGCTCATTTCATTATTGTACTGCTTACCAGGTACTTGGTCAAAAATAGTGTCTGAATGAAATAAGCATGCCTCAAACTGGCTGCTTTCTGTATGTGCACATCAGACATCTGCCTCAAGGTATACCAGAAGCAATATATATCAAATATATAAATTACTGTATTTACGCAAAATATTGAAACACTTAAACTCCTTACCATACTGATCCTAAAATCTGAACAAGTCCATTTTACTACCTGTTGATATGTCAAGAACTGCTGGATGAGTGGCAAACAGTGTACACCCTGATCAGATGCTGCATCAGGCTGTGTAGAAATTTCATATACAGCAGATTGGTACCATATTTATGCTAAATATTTTAACAGAAAAGCCTGAAAAAAAACAACAGTTCCTAAATCAAACTGCTCCAAAGGCAGTTTGAGCAGTTTAATCATGATCTACAGTGTTTGTCACTCAGCTCATACTTCTCGGACATATCACCTTGTAGTTGAAATGATAGATTCAATACTTACAGCATGCTGGGTAAAATATTCAGCAGACCACATACTGAATTATATTTATTTTTTTTTTATTTTTCCAAAAAAACAGGTTTAGACATTTCATGCAAATTGTCTCCTGAGAAGACAATTTGCATGAAATGTCAAAGCCTGTTTTCTGGAAAAAAAAGCAAAAAAAAAAAAAAAAAATATTATGAATTAGTTGTCTGTTGAATTAGCCCAATTTGCATGAAATGTCAAAGCCTGTTTTCTGGGAAAAGCAAATCAATCTGTTGCCTACTGAATTAGCCAAGACAGTGGTAAAGATTAATTATTATTAAAACATGTGTCAAACTTTCAGGGCCATTTGTGCCATCTCCTAGGGAAAGGAATAAAAGGGACAGAATGGACATTTTAAGGTCTAACTATTTAAGTCTTTCAAACATTTCCTGATAAACTCACCTTTGGATAGGATGCCAAGAGATAATGCCATGACCACAGCAATAAGGAAGAGTTTGTGTCAATTGTTTCAGCATCTTTTGCTGGAATTCCCTTGGAATCCAACAAATGGGCAAGCCTGCTGAGATTCCAGGTGTCCACATTGCTCTGCCCAACAGGCTGGTAGTTCCCACTGTCAGTTTGGCTTTCTTTCTTTATTACACTAGAAAAACGCTGCCGTAAAAGTTTTATATTTTTCTTCCCAGATTTTGGATCTGTAAATGAAAAGACGTCTACCATAGTTACCCTAAGTATTTGGACACCTCAAATACTTACCATACTTGTTCTAAAATTTGAACAAGTACAATTTATTACTAGATGTTGTGTCTAAAATCTGCTGGATGAGTGACAAATAATGTAGACCTAGAAGAGATGCCTCATCTGGGTCTACACCATTTGCTCAGGCTTGTCTGTTCGCATACCGTAAATACAATATGTTAGTCTCCAGCAATTTTAAGTGGACGGATATGGCTTATTAGTTTTATAAAAAATGTTTACTAAATTACTTTATATATATTACTAAATGGGCATGCCAAGCGAGAATGTGTCTTGGGGTATATGCAAACAGTGAAGGTCCAGATCAGCCTGCCCATCCATGCAGTCTAATCAGGGTCTTTGTTGTCTGCATACAGAAGCATTGTATACTATAGAAAGTTTGCAATGGTGAGGAAATGCTGGAATGAGACCTAGCACACATGCATGATGATTTGACTCCACACATTTTGCACATGCCATCACGAAAACACGCCTATATAACGCTGACCCCCTTAAACCCCACTTTTATATAGTAAAACTGGGGTTTACAGGGGTATACATTATTTTTCTTATTTCTGCTCGGAAACATAGATTGTGGGTACTTGTTAGAACTGCCTCGGCGAGGCGGTTCTAATGAGTACCCACAATCTATGTTTTGAGCAGAAATATAAAAAAAATATCAGACTTTTTATCTGACTTTTCTTTTAGTTTTTTGGTGATAAAATTTTCAGTATAGTTGAATAGGTGTGTTTTCGTAATGCTCCAAAGCCACTTTTTCACTTGACATGGCCCATATTACTTCCGAGGTTTTAAACAACTGTAGATGTGGATAAATAGTCTGTATAATGAGGAAGATGGATAGTCCCCCAATTCATCAGTTTATTTAGTAAAAAGGAGGAATTCTGAGATATGGAGGGTGGGTAAGAAATTATTGTGAAGTTTGAATGATATATACTGATCCTAAATAAGAACAGCAAAGACCCAGACCAGCTTATATCCATGCTGATTTGCCATGGACATTTTTGGTTTTGTTCACTTTACAAATTCTAGAAAGTCAAAATTGTGTTATAAAGATGACAATCATGACTTGACTTGAACATGCTTGGGCATGCAGGGGTGTCCAGATACTTAGACTGCCTACTTAGAATATGTTGAAAACTTTAATGAGACATCATTATAAACTCTAGCCTAGTGAACTGTGATTTTTGTGATGTTAACATATTTTTTTCCTGTCCTCTGAAGATTTGTCTTCACATTTAATGCAAACTATCAATCAGAATGAAAAGTGAATTTCTATGAAAAGTAAAAGAAAAAAAAATGTCATTAGTTTTCTTAGATTTTGTAATTATGATGGCTACTTACTCCAAGTGACACAGAGATGATGATAACTGACGTCAGTTAGACTGCTCATGGCAGGGTACTGTAGTCTGTTCAGGCTCAACTGTGAGGGTAGGCCAACCAAACCAGCTCCTGGAATGTTTTAAAATGATAAAAAACATTCAAAAATCAAGTATACTGGACCAGTAAAGACAACATATATCATCTCATATTTTCTGTTTATTGATTAACTTTTTATTACGCTACTGTTTATTATATATCTGTCAAAAGAAGAATTTTGTATTGATGGCTAATGACCTATATAATGATTATTCCAACAACGTCAAACTGTACATAAACGCAATTTTAATATGTGCAGTCATAATCAATCAAGTCACTCATGTGGGATTTTATTAACTACAGTAAAATCTCAATGGCTAGAACATCTCTGGGACCATGGAAATTTGTTCAAAATATGGGTAGTTTGAGCCACTGAGGGTTAATCATGACACCAGGTCGGGAAGCAAATGGCAATAATGTAGGGATTTTTTTACTATCTTCTAGACAATAATGGTATATTGTGTGTATTAATTAGAATTGCCTCAATGAGGCAATTCCTATGAGTACTCAACATACAATTTCACGATAAAATAAGAAAAAATCCTTAAATATTTGTTTTCTTGAGCTATTTCATAGGGACTAAAACTCTAGTTCAGTTAGACATGGTAAACATGCCATTGGTGTTTGAATTATTGGGGTTGGACTGTATGTGAGAAGAAATGAAGAAGTATCTCCAAACACTGGTGAACAATGAAGACCCAGATCAGCATGCACACGTTTGTTGATGAACAGGATATACTATGCTTTTGTAAGTCTTTTATGTTGTGTGCATTATTATACATTATGCTTAATATAAAAAGAAGTAGTCAGAAAATTATTTTTGTCATTTTGCATGATCAAAACACGTATTGTGGGTACTCATTAGAACTGGAGGGGGAGCCCAGTGAGTACCCACAATACGATTTGATGCAAAAGGAACCCCAAAATATCCTAAACTATTACCAATATTATCACTTTATCTGGGCCCAGCTGTTCAAAGCATTGTTAGCTTAACGAGTTTGTTAGTGGTCAAAATGGTAACTGTTCTAGTAAGTACAATACCTAATTCACAGATATTTTTGCTGAAAAAATGTCAGCAAAAATATTAGCCTATATGGCATATTTACTGATCGAAGTTTTAATGATACGTTAACTAACGACATTGTTAGTTTTGAACAATTGGGCCCTGGAAACTAACTGTTAGAAGATATTCAAGCAGCAATGTGAAAATAATGTATCTTTAGACAAGTGAACCCAGGAAATACACCGATCAGTCTGCACATCCAAAAGAGTTTAGCCCTTTCAGCCTTGTGGACAATAACATATACCTGTGCAAACAGTGTAGATCCAGGTAAGATGAGCCGTCTCATCAGGATCTATACTGGTTGCCATTCTGCTTTTGATTTTAGACTAAAACCCCTGTTTGCATCAATGGACATGTTCAAATTTGAGGAAAGAAGTGTCCACTTCAGAGACGGGGATGAAAGGGATAGTCAGACTTGGCTGGACAACCTTTGGGTAATCAAGGATTCATGGTTTCAAGTGGACAGAGAAGACTGATCACTGGGTGGATGCACAGGCTAGTGTGTGAGTTTGTTGGGCACACAAGTCCGAAGGAACATTTGCTCAAGTTGCAGTAATTACAAAACTTTCCTTACTACAGTACTCACCAGTGAAACTTATTCCCCTGTCTCCAAACAGAACATCTTCTACACCTTCAAGCATGTTGTACATTCTCATCTCCAAAGCTATTATAAAGAACAAAGTGCCAATTAGAAATCAAAATAAGCAGAGAATTCTGTGATACCATATTTATCCTCAGTAACTCACATTTCAAAACTGGTAAGAGTAAATGTCCTAAAATTTCAAACACTTTATTCTATACTTTATTGGCCTAAAGTTTGCTTTTTTATTAGTTGTTTCTTAAAACATTTAGTGGAACAGTAAACAGTGTAGACCCTAATCAGACTGCTTCTTCTGGAGGAGTCTGATCTGGGTCTGCATTGTTAGCATATTCCATTTTATCAGAAACTGGTGTACAAAATTTTAGGACATTTACCATATTACTTAGACTTTTTCCACTGGTATAGTCAATTTCACTATGAAAATTCTTGAGTTGCTAAGGAAATGGACGACCAGATTCCAGAGCTAATTGTGTTATAAAAATATCAACCAATCAAATGCTGGCAGTAAACAAAATAGCAGCGGTCATAAAAGGGGCTCAGAGAGGAAATTCAAGCTGATTTGATAGTTTCTTTTGAAGCAAAATATGCAAAGATTGTGTATGTGACACATTTTTGCTGTTTCCTTGGCTGAAATGCGTGTCTTTTCAACAAAAAACATTTTTTTAATGAAAAAATCAGCGGTGAAATGTTTACTGTAACACCGGTTTTTACTTACATGAACATGTCCAACTTTAAACAATTCGAAACTTTCTTCACAGATGGCTTTCAAATCCGCTTTGGTTTGAACAAAATAGGTTAGAATAGTTGTTATGTTGAACTTCTTCAAGACTGTGGGCAAATGAGCTTTGGAATACAATTCCTTCAACTCTAAATGACCCGCAGAATTTGTTTGACAGCCAGCTGCTGACTGAAGCAGTAGCCATTTTTATGCCAGAGATCTACTGGTTGACTGTGTCATGTGACATAGCGCCATGTGACTTGAATGGCGAGTGGTTTATGGAAAAATATGGAAACGCTATGAAAATGACAATTTACATGTTTCCTTTGACAAAATGGTTATTTCTGTGTGACAATAAATTTGTGTCCCAGATTTTAGCATCTGTGTCCCAATTGTTCTGAGTATTGTAGCTTAATAAAGTTATTAAGTTAATACTGAAGTATAAACATTTTAAATACATTATTTTTTTATGAAAACAGTTTGCACTGCAAAAACTTCTCACATATTTTGATACAAAACTATCAGAGTAGTTAATGAAAAACTAATGTAAACACTTATATTTGGCAGTCACCTTTTTTGTTTTGGAGCTATTGGGGATCTAGGCAAAATCTGCCAAAGTAAAATTCTGCCAATATTCAATTTGCATTAAATATATACTGTGTGACATATGTCTGAAAGTATGACTGCACCAAAATGAAAAATTGCAAAAAAGCCCTTCCTGTCAGACAGCCAAGTTTTGATATTAAGTATTTTACAGTATGTAAAATGAAAACTGTTAAGTTAGCTTAACAGTGCTTCAGATAATTATTTTTCCAACCAATATCATACTGATCAAATTTAAGGCCAGTCAGTAATGAAGGATTCTGGAATCAGCATCCATGCTGCGGACATCTGTTAGTTATTTTCCTTGACCTAGGGGCTGGAAAGGCAGAGGTGTGCTGTGGTTTAAAGAATTTGCTTTAATTTTTTGTTTGTGTCTCTTCTTGTTCCTCTCCATTAATCTTTGCACTGTACAATATGTCTGATCATTTTTCTGTATTTATATCTTTCATAAATAAAAAAAGTTCTGAAATGGGTGCTATGTGCTACATCCCCCACCGCACCTCACCCCCCCCCCCACACCCCCACAACACACAAACTTTTTAATGACAGAACCAATCACCTTACACCTAACATAGTATTTGGGTGATTTTTTCTTTGTTCACCTGCTCTAGCAATGATCAATCAAAGGTATTTAGCTTTCCAGTACTGAAGTCTTATCAATGACTTTTAAACCTGTGTGCTGCAAGCTCCCTTCACTTCCGACATTGTTTACACAGACAATTCAAGATGTGATTCTGTATGCATTCATTGCATGCATTGATGACTTCATCAGTTATGTTGCACACTAAATAAAGACAGTCAATCAAATGGGGATGAATTGCTAATATACCCCATTATCTTATCTGACGCAGTTCTGCAATCTCTTTCCTCATTCCTCGTTTTCTGGAGGCCATGTTTCTGCAATCTTGGAAAACCCCAATTTGGAATGGTTACCTGTGATTTTTTGTTGTTAACACTTAACTAGACAATGACTCAGAGAACCAGTCACTCTTATGCACCGAAATTTTGTGCATACGTTTAGCTGAAAACAGTCACAATGTGTATCAGGGTGAAACTTTTGCGGTCAGGAAAATGCATACAAAAATTATCATTTTGCATACAACAAGACTTTGTGACAAACAGGCAGACGCCGGTGGAAAAACAATATGTCTCCCAATCCTAAAGGGGGGAGACATAATGAAGTAATGAGTAAGTTAAGGTTGAGGAGTACTGTATTTGCCTTAAGGGGCTGGATATACTTGGTAGATTTTCTGCCATTTATTACAAGGGAGACAACTTTTGTAACTTCCTCATTGCTTTCCTGCACATCAAGACTCTTGTGAAAGGGGTCTACCTTAAAAGGAGAGAATGTTCTCTCCTTTTAAAGTAGGCCCCTATTCAGAAGGGAAGCTAAAAATTGATGTTGATGGAGTTGCCTCCTTTGAAAGTATATCTATATTCTCTGTAAATATTCGGACATCTTAGCTCTTTACCATATTCCTCCTGAAACTTGAACAAGTCTATCTGGCTATCTGGTGATATGCCTAAACGAGTGATAGTTGAATGGCAAACAATGTAAACCCTGATCAAATGTCATGTTAAGCAGCATCTGATCAGGCTCTACACTGTTTGCTCAGGCCGCTGAACACTTAAGGTAAGTACAGTAGTTGAGTTACATACATTAATGTGTGTGTATAATGACAACCATATAAAACAAGCATATGCCATTTTGTCAGAAACTTTGCTTTATTCTTACTGACCAGGGGGAAGTGACTGCACTACAAATCCACAGTTCTTCTTCTTTGAATCATCAGAGTCAGTTATCACTGGAATGAACTGAAAGTTAATGAAAAATAATGAATAAAATTAAAAGCAAAAATGTGAGCAACCATACCTTCTGAGATACGTGCAAACAAAGACTCAAATCAGCCTGACCATCTGTGCAGTCTGATCAGATTCTCTGTTGTCCACATAAAGAAACTTTGCATCCTTAGCTATTCAAAATGTCTCCAGTAAAGATACTGATCAGACTGTGTGAATGGGTATGCTGATCTGAATCTTGTCCAAAGGTACATTTTCTGACATTGTGGCTAAAATAAATAATTATATATTCACTGAGCAAGGATCTTAATTTCATTAACTCTTTCACTGCCACAGGCGATAAAAATAGGCTTTTGCAAACAGCAAAGATAATAAGAAATAGATCCAGATGAGATGACTCAATGAGCCGTCTCATCTGGATCTACGCTGTTTGATATTCAGTCTTTCAACTTTACATATAATAGTCTTTCCAAGCGGCAGTTTGTTAAAATACGTCGTCTGAAATTCGACACCGAAAGAGTTAATATTTGATAATAATGATGATTTCAGGTTTATCACTTGGCATGCTTGGTAAAAATTTCACCAGACAACATTTTGATTTTTTTTCTTATTTTCCTAGAAAGTAGGCTTTGAAACTTCATGCAAATTGTCTCCTAGGGAGACAATTTGCATGAAGTGTCAGATCCTATTTTCTAGGATAAATGAGACAAATATCTTTGGCTTGTTGTCTGCTGAATATGCTCATGACACGGTAAGTGTTAACAATAAGTCAATCTTTGAAGGCCATTTACGAAAAGGGTACTTTGTTTATGTCCAACACCACATGTGTCTTTAGGAAGGTAGTTGGTATCGTGCTGATACAATGAGGCATAAAAGCACTGGAGATGTCTATCAGAAAAAAATACAAACAAAAAAAAAACTGATGTCCCCCTACTAACATAAACTTGACACTATTTTTCCTCTGCTGATCTTGAAAATAAGGTCAAAGTCACCAAATTCTGATCAGCTGTACATGAATAACCTGTCACATTACAAAAACACGCCTATTCAAATAGATTGAAAATTTTAAAACGAAAAGCTGAAAATAAGATAATTCTAATTTTTTTCATATTTCTACTCAAAAACATATACAGTGGATACTCATTCGGCCTGCCTCAACTTCAAACCACCTCATTGAAGCAGTTCTAACAAGAACTCACAATCTATGTTTTTGAGCAGAAATAAGAAAAATAATGTTTACCCCTATAAACCCCAGTTTACTATATAAAAATGGGGTTAAAGGGGTCAAAATTATATAGGTATGTTTTCGTGATGGATAGAGCAAATATAACACTGTTCACTGTATAAACACTGTAACAACTAGCAATCTCTGCACACATGACAACATTTATAACATACATGTAGAAATATGAAATGTAGACAAATACAACAGATTAGTTTAATAATATAAAATGCTTGGAAATTATAATATAGTTATGGAGAGATATAGAAACATTCAGATACCCAGAATGAAGTTACCAATTCATACATTCAAAAAAAAAAAAAAAAAAAAAATTGAATCAGGAGAAAATTGTATAACTCAGTGTACAGAGACAGGATTTGAACCCACGCTGACTATGGCTGAGGTGCCTAGTCATACAAGATACTAAAACGTTGTCTGCTAAAGGTAACAGTGCTCCAGGTAAGGTACCTTTTTAACTGAAAAGTATCACTTTTTTTTCTTAAGATACTAACCCTTGTCCTGCTGAACCCGGATATACCCAGCATTTGCAAACAGTGTTGATCCAGAACAGTTGGCTTCTGAAGAAGCCAAATGATCTGGATCTACACTGTTTGCCATTAAGTATGTGAATTTATAGCAACAATCAAGATCAAGTAATCTGATTGGCTTAAAATCAGAAGTGGGCATGGCATCTTAATTTATTCAGCAGGACAAGGGTTAGTCTCCCTTTGAAAGACTGGCAAAACCTGCAGATTACCGGTAACCCATTTTAGTCTGGAGACCCCCAAAAGGGTAATTGGCGATAAGTGCAGACCCAGATCAGATGTCACAGAATGCAGCATCTGAGCAGGGTCTCCACTGTTTGCAAATAATTTAGCCATTTTTCTCTAGGAATATCTAAATCACATAGCCTGAATACCTAACACTGAAATACATAGCATAGGGGAGTTCATTCAGTCTAAAATGGGTTGCAGCGCTCTCTCTTCAAAAGGTATCTATTCACCTTAGATCCTAAAAAAAGTCATGTTATCATTTACTGCAATCTTTTTACCAGAATAATCCAATCAATAAGATTTACCTTCTGTGGTCTAGAAAGAGAGAGGGAAATACCAGAGACCAAGGATGTCATGGCAACTGCAACTTTTTGTGCCCTCACTTGTAGGGAGTAAACATGCCTATCATTACATTCTAACAGCACCAACATCTTTGTGAATTCACTCTGAAAATAACACGTTTTAACTTAACACACCAGTTGGAACAGCAGCAGACAGAATTCCATTTTTTTTTTGAAAATAGTATGCAGTATGCTACAGTTTTGATAGCTCTTTAATGGTTAAACTGAGCTAAAAAAAGCAGCACATTCTATCAAATACATAGGCAGATCAGCCAATGCATGCCTGAAGTATGATTATGATCAATCCTTTTTCAGCATTATAAATATCCTAAATATCATGACAGACATGCTTCAGGAAACAGATGACATAGGCTTAGTGTTGGGAATCGGCCAGAAACATTGAACATCATTTTTATGAAACCGACTGATCATTGATTAATAATCCATGCAGAAAATACACTGACCCTCTTCACAGTTATTCATAGCTCCAGATCAAGGGGTATTCAGATAATATTTTTCTTGTTTCTCCATGAGAACATATGTTGTGGGTACTCATTAGAAGCACCTCAGAGGCATTTCTAATTAGTACCCACAACATACGAGAAATAAGAACAATATCAGTACTTTTGGGTTGAGTTATTTAAGGCTTATCAAATTTCTTCATTTTTATTGACCACAAATCTAGAATGACCCAAATAGACAGGTTTGAATTTCTTTTCTTTATAACTTGCATATAGAAATAAAAAGTGAGAAAACTATGTTTCTAAAAATAGAATTTTCCAATTAGTTGACTATAAAAAACACTCTCCAATCATCAGTCACAACAGACAAAAGTGACTGATGATAGATTATAATTTATCATCAGTGGCAACACTACCTAGAGCTAACTGCATCCAAAAACCCAGTTTGTTCCAAATATAAAATATTTGCCATTCAATCAGCACTTTCAAAACAAATAACACTCAATGACAATGAGACTATTATTTTTTGTTCATATATATGTTCTTTGTTTCTATAGGCAACCTTCATAGATTTAAAGACAAACATTCACAAAATTAATAATCTGTTTGAAGTTCAAGATCTACATTAGCTGAGAACATTGATGCAAATTTTATCAAAATCGGTTGAAAATTAAGAAAGTTATGGGTATTTGAATATTTCAAACAAGGATGTCATGGGGGCCGCCACTGTTGTGAGTTTGTGACATTTGCTTCTAATTAAATATGCATATATAATCATCATAATTGGATTTTTGATTAACGTGCAGGTACAGGGGCAACATCCACATCAGTGGGCCCCCTTCCAGATAGATGGCTTGCTGCACGCATGGCAGATCTCACACCAGATCTCCAGGTACGTCTATCATGAGGGTTGATAGCCGAGAGCTTCCACTCTCTGCAATCCCTCTCTGTCAGCTGCTTCCATGTCATTTTGGGCCTCCCAGGCCCATGCTTTCCATCAATTGTATGTCAAAGGCTGTCTTGATTGCACCACTGGAGCGTTCCACATGTCCATACCATGGAAGTCTTCTCTCCTTCAGAATGAGGTCCAGATCCTCAATGCCAAGCCGCACAAGTAGCTCATTGGACCTGGTGGTGACAATGTCTTGCGGCCTGACATTGCAGATCTGTCTGATCATTGCCCTGTCATTTCGCTGCAGACGCATGAGGTTGGGCTTTGTCAATGGCCAATTCTCGTTGGCATGGAGCATTGCGCTCTGCACACAAGAGCTGTACACATGGCCATGTGTTTTAAAGAGAGGTGGTGTGAAGAGAGAACTGGTAGCAGATCCTTGAACTTCTCCAGGCGGTTTTCACACGTGTTGTGGTTGAAAGTTCACAGCCACCTGCTGCTGAGAGCATGTCTCCTAGGTAGCAAAAGGAAGCTACCAGCTCAAGCTTGTCAGGTCCGACCTGGACTTCCTTCTGTGGTCTGCCATCCAAGGGGCGTGCAGTTCCCTGGCACCGTGTACATCTATAGTCAGGGTCCTTTTTCAAGCACTTGAGCCCACTGCATTTCTTGTGCACCCAGTGCTTGCAGCCATTGCAGAAGATGCTGTTGCTGCCCACTCCAATGCGACAGACAGCACATGGAAACTCGCCTGAACTCTGCAGGAGGTCCAGTCCTGTACCGCAGATCATGATCTTTGTCTTTCCTGCATTTACTCTCAGTCCTTTCTTCTCCATTGTTTCTTTCCAAGTCAAGAGCCTCCTGACACATTCCTCAAGCAATTCAGCGATGATAACAAGGTCATCGGCATAGAGGTCCTCCCAGGGGACCCCAGAGCGGAACTCTCATGATAAGGCTTCAAGAACAATGATGAAGAGCAGTGGGCTGAGTACAGATCCTTGGTGAACACCAACCTTCACTTAAAACTCTTCACTGTACCCCTCACCAACATGGACACGGCTCCGTGCATTTGCATACATCCCCTGCACCAGTCGCACAATCCACTCCTCCACACCAAGTTTTCTCAGCGCCCACCAGATGACCTTCCGAGGTACTCGATCAAACGCCTTCTCCAGGTCTACGAAAGCCATGTAGAGTCTCTTATTGGCAGCTAGATACTTCTCTTGCAGCTGCCTGACAACAAAGATTGCATCTGTAGTGCCTCTGCCTGGGACGAAGCCAAACTGGGAATCGTCGATTGACACCAACTGTCTGATGAGGCCGTCCACAATCCTCTCCAGGATTTTCAGAACCTGCTCTGTCAGCTTGAGACCACGGTAGTTGCCCCTTTCCAATGCGTCCCCTTTTCCCTTGTAGAGGCAGACAATGAAACTCTGTTCCAGTCAGAGGGTACCTTGCCATCACAAATGATTGCAACTGCGAGGTCACGGATCATGGAGGCACCCATGTCACCGGCCGCTCTTATCATTTCCACCACTATGCCTGATGGGCCCGGTGCTTTGCCTGCCTTCATCTGCGAGATAGCCTTCTTAACCATATCAGTGGTGATTGGGATGGGCAGGCCTTCCACTGGTGATTGGTATGACAGGTGATCTGGGTCCCAGTCAAACTCAACATTGAGAAGCCTTTGGTAGTGCTCCAGCCAGGCCTTCTGCTTTGAGTCTTCGCTCATTGACATCTCTCCTGCATCATTCTTCACAGGTTTGTCACCAACAACATCAGTGTTCTCTCTTCTAAACTGGTTAGCAAGGCTAGACTTCTGAAGACTTGGGGTCAATATTCTCGTAGACCTTCTTGTCGGCTTCTTGACGAGCATGGTGCACTGCATGTCTGGCATTTCATTTGGCTGCATCGTATGATGCCCTAGTGCCTTTACCAGCCTTCCAGCCTTGAAAGCTGTCCACTTGGCAGCAATGGCCTTTTCCACGTGTTCGTTCCACCGCCAGGTTTCACAATGCCAATGGTGTAGCCCAGTTGTGCCACATACCTCCTCAGTTGTCTTGAGCAGTCCAGTCTTGATGTTGTTTCAGATATCCTCAGTGGCCCCATCAGCTACACCTGCAGATGTGCTCACATGCAAGTTGAAGACCTCCTGGAAATGACTGCTTGTCTGAGGGTCTTTAAGCTTCCAAACTTTGAGGCGAGGGGTGAACTTGCGCTTGGATTTTGGAGGCACATCAATCCTCATGTCACATGCAAGAAGCTGATGTTGCAGAGCTACTTCCTCACCAGGGATCACTTTTACATCTGTGACAAGTTTGCGCATAAACTGAATAACTCACATATGCAAAAACATCAAATGCTATCTTTTTGCATATGTCTTCTTTCATATAACAGCAACTTATTTTCCCTAAAATTGCATTGTTTTTAGTCTAACAGAAAGTTTTATTGTCATTTTAGAATTTTTCAGTCCCTTATTAAATATTCAAAATAGTGGCACCCATGTCAACAATTTACAAAAGCTAAAAATTCCAATAACTTCCTCGTTTCTTGATGGAATTCGATAAAACTTGCACCAAAATGTTCAGTTTATAAATATCTTGAACTTCAGACATACTTTGTATTTTGTGAGTGTTTGCCTTTAACTGTCTTAACGGCTGCTGGTATTATATGCAATGTTGTTCATTTGTTGTATTGTAGAGTTCTTCTGCTGACTTGTAGAACCACCAACATATGGTGTTAGAATAAGAGCTCTAATTAACATAAAGCTGGTGTCTTTACAATAAAGGTCCTAAAATTTGGAACACTTCACAATTTCGAACACCTAATAATTTTGCCCAAAATAATTACTGGAGATGTCCTAAAATCTCAAACAGTAGCAGTCATGCTAAAAGGGGATTTCTAAAATTTCAAACACAACTTTCTTCAGGTAATATTTTATCAGTACATTATAATTTTGGTAACCGTTTTTTTGTTTTGTTTTTTTTTTCTTATTGAACCGGAAACTTAAGTAGCAGTGTTGAAATCTACCGCAAAACTTAAATGCACACTGCAGTGTCAAAACGAATTTTATTTACACATATGGCATGGGAACCAATTTTAATTTTATACAAACCCAGGAGATACTGGCTGAAAATTCATGAAAAAAAAAACAAAAAAAAACAAAAACAAAAAAAAACAGACTTTCATCACAATGTTAGCCATTTCCATGTGACATTCATGTGGATGTCCACGTGAATTAATAGGGTTAGTTATGTGCAAGCGATCTAGAACAGTTGTTACCTCATGGCAGACATGAGAAATAATCCAGTCGAAAAACAAAGGCCAAGATAAATTTATGGATCCGCACTGTACCATCTGATTATTTGCTGTTTGTTCCTGTATATCACAACTTTGCATGTCTTATTACTGTAGCGGAATTCTAATGTGGATCTGATCATTTGTGCAAAGCGTGACACACATGCCATTATAAGAAAGCGCTACACAAGAAATTGTAAATTAGCACGGTCATCAGCACATTCTGATCTTGGTCGTTCCTGCTTGTCCATACACTGTTTCCTTTGAAAAGATCTGCCACTAATATTTAAATTTAAATTTAGCATGCCAGAGGTTTCAATGCTGATGCTGAATTAACCCCCTCCCCCCACCCCCCAGCAAATTATTTCTTGTGTCATGATATGCTCAGAGCATCCTATATGCACAGGTAATGGTCCCAAAATGAACCTAATCATTTGTTACAAAAGTGATCAGTCTGTGCATTAGCTGGAGACTCAATTCATGTATTACAGTGTTTTATACCAATGACTTAATCAGTGAATTGGAGTGGACACCATTCTGCACTAGATTGCGTCTGGCACTCTGATCTGAATTACACATATGCACAAAGGGAATGGTTTTCACCTGAATAGGGATCTAATGAAAGGCTTAGTACTGATGACAGATAATTCTTGCAATAATTTTCGTTTTGGTGTAGAAGATAATCTGTTCTGCCACCAAATTCTAAATGACAGTACATTTTTTTTAAGAAAGAAATACTGCTAAAAACAATAATAGCAGTTCACAGGTTTGGTGCAGAGCTAAAATCTTTGATCTTGATAAGGCTGCATTTAGCGCAAGTTGTTATCCGCACTGTTCGTTTATGAATGAGTCCTTTTGAAAAGAAACAACCTTATGGCATTCAAGACCAGCATAGACAAGACCAGCATGCACATTGTGCAGTCTATGTATCAAAATGGTCTGATCTGGGTCTACACATATCATCAACAGAATGCATTCTGTCAGCCAGCAGTGTGAATACTGTGCTTCAAAACGGCGGAAATTCTAATCAGTCTGTGCTTTTCACATTTAAACTCTATACACTTCACCTTTGAGGAAAGTGACTTTTGTGCTTCTGTAGTGGCTCAAACAAGAACAAAGGTGCAGTACCCTTTTGAAGTATTTTTGGTCAGCTTGTGTATCTCAGTGCGGTAAAGTGAAGAGGGTTGTTACGTAAGAAGACAGTGGACTAAGCCAGCTTATTTTAAGAAAGAGGCACATTCTCAGAATGCTGAACAAATGTATCTGGCAATTAATTAGTGTACCAGATAATTAATTGTTTTGTTATAAGGAACATTTATTTGACATAGATTTAATCGGATGGAATTGAAAACAAACATCAGTGTGGTAATTATTTATTAGTTCATACAATTTCAATTCAGTTTACCAATCACACATAGAAGACAACTCTTTCGTTGTACAGGTCCTTTTTTGTTATTTCGGGTGTCTGAAAGCATCCAATAGCCAGGTCAATTTTGACTGTCATTGAATCTATCCTAAAATTTCGAACAATAAAATTGTTAGCAAATCGTAAATCCTAAAATTTGGAACAGCAAAACTGAAATTATTTAATTTTGTTTGAAACTTTAGGACATTTACCATATATACAGTTGTGCTATTTACATTCTTAATTTTACTGTAATTTCTTTAGCTATTTGAAATTTGTTAATTAGGCAATCTCTTTTACTGAATCTCATGTATATATAAGCTCTCATGTGGTGGCTGTAAAAAATATCCACATACTTCATCACAGACAGTTTTTATTTCTATCTTCCTTGGGGTCACTGAGCCAATTCTGGATATCTTGGAAACTGAAATCTGCTCAAGCCACTGCTAGGAGGCATATACAGCTTCGAAAACTACAATGCTGTCATATGAAGGGTCTCAACAAAACCAAGACAAATTTTCATTTGTTTATGTGTTTGTTTCTAAGGGCAAACTTTATAGATTTTATCTGACTTCATTTCAGCTGTTGTCAAGTGCCATGTGGCAACCATTAAAAGTCTCCCCATACTTCATAATAGTGCAGCTTTTCATTTTAATTTACTTGATATCATGAAGCCCAGTCTGGTATCTTGGCAAATCACATCACGAAAACATACAGTTGACTCTCGATATCTCGACCTCGCTTATCTCGAATAACCGCTTATCTCGAAGTGAAAATCTAGTCCCTGCTTAAACATGAAAAATTAACAACATGTAAAAAATATTGTGGAAAAAAGGAGAAATTGCTCCTAAGGAGCAATTTCTCCTCTTTTCCACAATATTTTCAGTATATCTCTAACTTCAAGAGTCCAATTACACATATATTTGTTAAATGTAGTTAATCGAAATAGTTTTTCCTCAATTCTGCAAATCTGATATGTCGAAGTACGGATATCTCGAAGTATTTCAGAGAGTCCCTTGGAATTCGAGATAACGAGAGTCGACTGTACCTATATAATTTTGACCCCCTTAAACCCCACTTTATATAGTAAAACTAGGGTTTACAGGCGTATACATTATTTTTCTTATGTCTGCTCAAAAACATAGATTATGGGTTCTCATTAGAACTGCCTTCATGATGGACTAGCCTCTAAAAACTGTAAACCATGTTTTCTTATCTTATCATTATGCATATCTTATGTAACACAACTAATTAACTCCTGCAGCGAGGAAACCAATACTGCATCTTTTATTACCTATATAACTATGCAAAACTTTATTTCTTGACCAATTTCACGATAGAAAAACGGATGTCAATTAACTTTTTCCCCTCTTTCTACCTATAACATTCAAATTGACTTTAAATGTGAAAAAAGAAAGACTAAAATATCTACTGTGATGTCACGGCAGAAAGGAGAGGTTAATGACCAGGCAGCTGACCACCATAGCATGTTGCAGAGCAGGAACTCAATGTAAAGAATAATAACCACGTTATCAGCGGGAAGCCTCAAACCCCCACTTCCTTTCCATACCCCTATCTCTAGCCAAGAGGTTGGATACCCCACTTAATTTTAAAAGAGCGCTTGTCCAGCATGTTGGTGAGGCAGTTCTAACAAGTATCCACAATCTATGTTTTGAGCAGAAATATGAAAAACACCAGAATTTTTACCGGAAAACTTCAAGTTTCTGGTGATGTAATTTTCAATATATTTGAATAGGCATGGTTACCTAATGAACTGCACTTATGCCACAGCTAGAGGGTGTATGCAGCTCAGTACACTATAATACTGTCATATGAAGAGTCTCCAGGAAACAGAGACTCCAATCTTTATTTATTTAAGGGTTCTTCATAGATTTCGGCATCACTGCAGCTGGTGTTGTGCCCTATAGTGGCTGTAGATAGTTTCCCCATTTCTTTATATTGCAATTTTTATCTTTGGGATCACTGAGCCCATTCTGGGCTCTTTAAAAGTTCATTTCTGTTTAAGCCGTTGCTGATTTATTCTTTTATGAGTTCTGTATTTCCAAGGACAACCATGACAAATCTTATTAATCAAACTGGAGCGGATTTCACAGTAACTAATAAGGGAGTGAACTCTTATCCTACTGAAGATAAATTCTAAAGATGACAATTACTTATTTTTTATTTTTTTTTGTAAGAAAACAGGGCTAAGCACTTCACATGAATCATTTCTTAAATGTCCTATGAACAATTCACACAAATCCCCATTATTTGGGAAAAATAAAAAATATTTTAAAACCCAAAGGTAGGTATTGTTGACAATGGGGATAATTCTGACATGATTCTTTATGGATTTTGACTTATTCATGCTTCATAGTCTCTTAAATGAAGAGTAAATCTCATAACACTATTTTACCCAGTGGGCACACAACGTTAAAATGACGTCGTATCAACGTCGATGCGACGTGATCACGTCGCATCGACGTTGATACGACGTCATTTTGATATTGTGTGCCTGCTGGGTAGTCTACTACTGAAATAAATATAAAATCTACCATGGCATCAGCATAGATTGCAACAAAACATGTACTTACATCACAATACTTGAGGCTAATTCTGACTTGGTCCCCTTCTTTACAAGCTGCCTTAGCATCCTGATCAACCATAACTTTGTCATTGATTAGTACTGTTCCATACTGTGTGTTGTAAGAAATTTTGATTTCCTGTCTACCTTCTGGCCTATTATGTAAGATTAAAAAATAAAATACTGTATTTATACTAAATATTCAGACACATAACTCCTTACAACAAATGTTCCCCCAGCCCCCATGCCACCCCCCACCCCCCACCCCAATCCCACCAAAGTTGTCATTCTTGTAGGCAACATGTTGTATCATCCCGTTCTACATTTCTACCAAGTATCATCAAAATATTGTGAAAGGTATTAAATTATAGAGCAGACATGAAATCTAATTCAAACACAAGAATGGGAGATATCACCAAAAGTAAGAAAGCCAGTTGACACTCTTGTTTGCAACATGTTGTCTCATCCTGTTCTACAGTTTCTTGCATTGTACATGGTTTGCTTTATAGGATCATCTCAGTGTTTAGTTTGCTGGGTAAATAATCCAGTAGACAACAAAGGGTATTGGAGTTACAGAGTGGACACAAAATCAAATTCAAACACAAGAAAGGAGATAACTCCAAAAGTAAGTAAGCCAGAGTTGTCATTTTTGTATGCAACATGTCATCCCGTCTTGTTCTCCATTTCTACCAAGTATCATCAAAATATTCCAAAGGGTATTTGTGTTACAGAGCAGACATGAAATCAAATTCAAACACAGGAAGGGGAGATAACTCCAAGACTAGGAAAGCCAAAGTTGTCATTCTTGTATGTGACATGTCATATCGTCCTGTTCTACATTTCTACTTAGTATCATAAAAATATTCCAAAGGGTATTTGACTTATAGAGCGGACACAAAATCAATGCATAATAATCACTGTGAAATATAACAAAGAGAGATAACGCCAAAAGTAAGAAAGGCAGCGTTATCACTTCTTTTTATGCTGTTCTACATTTCTATGAAAATCCATCAAAATATTACGAAGGGTTATCCGGTACAGAGCTGACACAAAATCAAGTGCGAAAACAAAGGGAGATAACTACAAAAGTAAGAAAGCCAGAGTTGTCATTCTTATATGCAACATGTTGTCACATCCTGTTTTACATTTCTTCCAAGTATCATAAAAAATACACCAAAGGGTAGTCGGCTTACAGAGCAGCCGAAATCAATGCATAATCACTGTGAAATATAACAAAGGGAAATAAAGCCAAAAGTAAGAAAGGCATTGTCATTCTTGCATGCAACACGTCATCTCATCCTGTTCTACATTTCTACCAAGTACCATCAGAATATTCAGGTTATTCGAGTTTTATAGAGCAGACACAAAAACTGTTTCAAACACAAGGGGAGATAATTCCAAAAGTAAGAAAGCCAAAGTTGTCATTCTTGTATGCTACACGTCATCTCGTCCTGTTCTACACTTGTACCAAATACCTGCAAAATATTCCAAAGGGTATTTGAGTTACAGAGCAGAGACGAAATCCATTTCAAAAACAAAACAAAGGGAGCTAACTCCAAAAGGAAGAAAGCCATTCTTTTACGCAATATGTTATGTCGTCCCTACATTTGTACCCAGTATCTTAAAAATATTCCAAAGGGTACGGACTTACAGAGCGGACATGAAATCAATGCATAATTACTGTTAAATATAAAGAAAGGGAGATAACATGAAAATTAAGAAAGGCAGAATTGTCATTCTTGTACCCAACACATTGTCTCATCCTGTTCTACATTTCTACCAAGTACCATCAAAATACTCCAAAGGGTATTTGAGTTACAGAGTGGACTCGAAATCTATTTCAAACAAAACAAAGGCCAATAACTCCAAACATAAGAAAGCCAGAGTTGTCGTTCTTGTACCCAACACATCATCTGGTCCTGTTCTACATTTCTTCTATATATCCTCAAAATATTCCAAAGGGTATTCAAGTTATAGAGCGGACAAGAAGTTCTACACCGAAGCCAATGCCTATGGGATCTGTCCCAAAAACAATATTCCCTGCACCCTTCGGAAGAGGGGTGGGGGGACATAATAATAAAGCTGATCATATGTGTCTGCAAACCTTATAAATGGCCTTTTCTTTGAACATCATATCATGTACACATACCCTGTAAATATTGCATGCACCAAAATACTGTAATGTCTACTGACAGTTTTGCCAGTTATCAAGGTAATATTGTTGTCCAATAAAGTCCTTTCAACAATAACAACCTCACTAAAACCTCACTTGCAGGCACAGAGATAATTCTCAATACAGTGCTTCCCTCTACAAAACTTCTTAAACTAAAGCTAGGTACTTATATCATAGTTATTGTAAATATTCTAAAATTCTAAACACATTATTCCATACAGCTTAGTTGATTTTTTTTTAATACATTTGTTCTACAAAATATGGTAGAACAGCAAACAGTGCAGATGCTGATCAGACTATTCCTTTAGGAGCAGTCTGAACTGGGTCTGCATTTTGTGTATATGCCATTTCATCAGAAAAGCTGTGAATTTTAGGAAAATTCCTTCTGTTTCTCTCAGAAGTTTTGGGGTAAATCATATGATGTTCAATGAAAAAAAAAAATGGTCTTTATGGCATATGTGAATACTGCAGGATAAGATCAGGGTGCTATTATGTGCAGTCTGATTAGATTCTTGTTTTCACAGATATATTCTTCAGCAGTCATCACGAAAACATACCTATATAATTTTGACCCCCTTAAACCCCACTTTTATATAGTAAAACTGGGGTTTACAGGGGTATACATTATTTTTCTTATTTCTGCTCAAAACATAGATTATGGGTACTCATTAGAACCGCCTCATCGAGGCAGTTCTAATGAGTACCCACAATCTATGTTTTGAGCAGAAATACGAAAAATATCAGAATTTTTTATCTGAAAATTTTCGTTTTTTGGTGGTAAAAGTTTCAGTATATTTGAATAGGTATGTTTTCGTAATGTAAGGCCTCTATATATGGACAACAAATGCCATAACTAGACTGTGTGAGTATATATGCTGGTCTTGGCTTTGATTTACACATATGTGATAAGGGTATTTTTGTGTTGTGCATCATAAGCAAACAGGCACAATTTGCTTGTTGTCACTTATGGGCCCAGTTGTTCAAAGCTAACAATGTCGTTAGTTAACAATTCGTTAAAATTTTCATCAAGTGATATGCAAATATGCTGAAATTTTTTGCTGAAAAAATGTGAGTAGCTTTTGCATTGCAAAAGCTACTCACATTTTTTCAGCAAAAAATATCATGATATTGTATATTGAATCTGCTAAAACAGTTAACGAAATGACCCTTAAGGAGCTGGTTAAGCTAACGACCCTTTGAACAACTGGGCCATGGTGTTTACCTTTAATTACTGATACACCTTTACTCCCTACCATACTTGTACTGAAATTTGAACATCAATTGTACTGCCTGTTGATGTGTCTAAAAACTGCTGGATGAATGGCAAACAGTGTAGACTCTGATCAGATGTTATATGCTGTGGCACCTGACCTGGGTCTGCACTTTTTGCTAATAGCAGTCTGAAACAATACTTAGGGCAACATGGTACCAATAGTTTCATAATATGATTCATTAAATCGGCTTTACAAACTGAAGGTGTAAAACAATCGTGCCTCACCATTTTGGCATTTTCTTGGGTGCACTCTGTTCTTTGCTATCCGTTTTGGCTGACTGTTCTCCTTCCACTGACGAGTCTGTCTTATCAGTCTTATGGGTATCCACTTTATCATCAAATCTAAACAAAGGCAACCAATAAAATTCATCTTAAGTTATCACTACCAAAAATCATCTGATTGATTTTATATTGTATCTTTCTAATCATTTTCTAACATCAACCACAGCTCCAGATAAGAAGGGGTATCCATATAATTTTTGTTTTATTTGTTAAAAAAAAAAAAACAAAAAAAAACATGTCATGGGTACTCATCATAAGTGCCTCGGCAAGGCGCTTCTAATGAGTGCCTCAACGTATGTCTTCAGTGCTCATCATAAGTGCATCAGCAAGGCACTTCTAATGAGTACCACAACATATGTTTTCATGGAGAAATAAGAAAAATATTATTATTTTTTGGTTGAAAAAAGTGCCTTATCTGGAGCTATGATCAATGTGTATCAAAGCCACTACAGTTAAAATCATTTTTTAACCCTTTCAGCCCTACAGACCAAGACAGATACTTTTGCAAACAGTGTAGATCCTGACGAGACTGCTTATAATGAGCTGTCTCATGGTTTGCCACTCTGTTAATACTTTATGACTGACACCCCTATTTGCAACAGTAGGTATGTCCAAATTCGAAGCAGGATGAGCTCATTTCAGAAACTCAGGTTGAAAGGTTTAAAGATACAAAATTATAACAAACTTTCAAGTTACCATATTTTCTGTAAGTATTCGGACCTCTCAACTCCTTGCCATATTTGTTCTAAAATTTGAACAAGTACAATTTACTATCCAATGTTGTGTCTAAAAATTCCTGGATGTGTGGCAAACAGTGTAGACCCTGATGATTCTGCAGCATCTCATCTGGGTCTACACTGTTTGCTCTTGCCTGACTGTCTGAATACATATGATAAATACGAGATTACAGACTGTCTTGAGGTGTTCACAACCCATTTGCATGGTTACTATGACAGTTTATTGGCAGACTTACTTATCAAACATTGATTAATCAAACAAAGAATACCATATGTACCTTAAGAACTTTGCCAGTAAAAATGAATTATTACCTATCTTTACAAATGTAGGATGGTAAATAAACACATTTTGCAAAGAGAGGCAATTTAGCAAACAATTCTGCCAAATCTATGCAAACTTCTCAGTCTTCTAAGGGAGACAAATTATCTTATTGCAAACAACTTACTTCCATAGTGGGGTATATAAGTTTTTAAAAGGATGCCCGGTAAGAGCAATAAACAGTTAGAAAACTGAAAACAACAGATCTGCTCCATGTCTGGGACATACTAGCTAGTTTAAAATATCAAGGCCTCATCTGCGACCCTTAAGAGGACCGGATATACTTGGTAGAATTTCTGAGTTTTGATAAGGGAGAAACTTCTTGTGAGTTCCTGATTGCCTTCCTGCACACCAGTCTCCTTCTGCAATGCATCCATGCTAAAAGGGAAGAATTTATTCCCAGGCAGAGTAAATTTGCTTCTTAACAATTAAGCAACCCTTTCCAGAAAGGAGACAAAATCATTTTGATTAATCTTTCTCCCTTGCTTGTGTATCCATGCCCCTTAATACTTAGCACTCTAGGTAAAATTTTCAGCAGGCAACATACTGAGATTTGTTTTATTATTTTTCCAAGAAAACAGAATTAGACAATTCATGCAAATAGTCTCCATTCTCAGAAAACAGGAGAAGACATTTCAAATCTGTAATGCCAAATCCTATTTTCTAAAAAAATATGAAACAAATTGTCATCTGCTGAATTTGCCCAGAGAGTGGTAAAGGTTAAATTGAGTACTTTTCACTATATACACCACACCCAGAAAGGGCCTTAGGCAAACTGCAGACAATGCAGGCCCTGATCAACTTGTGTATTTGCCTAGACTTATCTGGGCCTTCATTGTCTGCTAACAGAGTCAATGGATACTGTAGTATACATGACAAACAGAGAATGTGCAGATCAGACTGCACAGATGCCCACACTCATCTTGACCTTCACTGTTCACATATGACATGGTGGCCCTTTTTCCAACGTTGTGCATCATTTGAAAGACTATTATTTAATAGGAAGAGATCCAAAATTTAAATAAAAAAATCATATATATTTCTCATGAATCAAATACTAACCCTAGATTTACAGGATGAAACTCAAACTTCAAAATCTCTGAATGGACTCAAAGGACTAGAAAATATAAATTAAACAATGTTGAAGTATCTGGAAACATATTTCCATATTTGTCTTAAAAATTATAACTTAAACAAGTCCATTAACCCTTGTCATGCTGAATAAATTAAGATGCCATGCCCACTTCTAATTTCCAGCCAATCAGATTACTTGATCTGCGTTTTTGATAGAAATTCACATATTTAATGACAAACAGTGCAGATCCAGATCAGTTTGCTTC
This sequence comes from Anodontia alba, assembly GCA_964016985.1. NCBI lineage: Eukaryota > Metazoa > Mollusca > Bivalvia > Lucinida > Lucinidae > Anodontia > Anodontia alba. Next base: position 19,237,684 of record OZ024829.1, read on the forward strand.
TGAAGAAACCAACTGATCTGGATCTACACTGTTTGCTAAGACAGGGCATGTCATGTTTAGCAAGAGAAGGGTTAAGTTTAACTACTGATTTAGTCTAGAAATTGCCTGCTGAGTGGCAAACAGTGCAGACCCTGATTGAATGTCACAATCTGTAATGTCTGATCTTGGTGTACTCTGTTTGCTCAGACCTACCTGTTTGAATGTCTCAATATTTAGGGCAAATACATTTATTACCATACATTTTGTTTAATAATAAACTTACAGTTTGAGCTCTATCAATATCTCTGACCGACTTATAAAGCTGATCTCTAGAACTGGGAACAGGTTTGCAGTCATGTATTCATCCTCAAACTCATGTTTCTGAACATCAATGAACCCTAAAATACTCCCTTTGGTGACAACATTCACTTTATCCAAGGCTACAATCTGTTCTTGGGCAACTTTCTCAATCACTTTTGGAGTAACAAAAGCTGGTTCCAGGGCAGATACAACTTTCTGAAAACAAAAGTGTTATTCTAGATATTATGGAAATGGCTCTGTAAAATCAAACCAAGTTTCAAACTTTTAACCCTTGCCATGCTGAATTAATTAAGGTGCCACGCTCACTTCTAATTTTTAGCCTATCAAATTACTCTGTCTAGGTTGTTGATACCAAATCACATAATGACAAACAGTGCAGATCCAGATCAGTTGGCTTCTTCAGAAGCCAACTGATCTGGATCTACATTGTTTGCAAAGGCAGATCGTATCTGGGTTCAGCAGACCCAGATTTAAGAGGAGAAACTGAGTTTCCTGGGTGCAGATTTTTTTTCTCTGTTATGTTGTAATTTATACTGTTTTAAATAGAAACAAAAACAAATTAATGAAGTGCATTTTTCATAAAATATGATATGATATTTCATGTTAATCATGTGCTAGGTAGAAGATTCACAGGAAATGTCAACATAGCTCCAGGTAAGGCATACTTTTCAGCCAAAAAGTGTTGATATTTTTTATATTTCTCCATGAAAACCTATGTTATGGTACTCATTAGAACAGAAGTGCACTTTTAATGAGTTCCCAGAACATAGGTTTTCATAGAGAAATAAAACAAATACTATCTGGATACCACCTCTTAACCAGAACTATGTGTCAAGCTTTATTTCTTCAGGATAATAAAGCAAAACTAAACTGCCCTCAGTCACAAGTCTGAATGGGACTTAAGGGCTAATTACCTACCTTCACCCATATAGGGAGAGAAATTATCTTATTAAGCAAAGCAGGAAATAAGGCTTCTTTCCCAGTAGGTCCCTTTACCTTTTACTCTACAAATATTAAAGAATTTGTAGATGTGCTATAAACATTGTCCAGTAAATGTCCCAAAATTTCAAACACTTTATTCCATACCTTTTTGGCCTAAGTTCGGCTTTTTATTTGGTTATTTCTTAAAATACTTAGTGGAATGGCAAACAGTGTAGACCCTGATCACACTGCTCCTCCTTATCTGGGCTTGCACTATTTACATAGGCCATTTTATCAGAAACTTTGGTATATGATATTTTAGGACATTTACTGTAACAGTTTACCTAAAATGTCTTACTCTATTTTCATTATCGAATATCAGCACAATGTAGGGAAAAGGCTCTTATTGTACATCACCAGATTCTGTAAAATTATGCTGCCAGATCTAGATAAGATGTGTTTTTTTTCTCAGCTAAAACATATGGACAGTTCTCTTTTATCTCCACAAAAACATAAGATGTTGGTGATCATAAGGAGACCTCAACAAGGTGCTTATAATGAGTACCTCCAACAAAGACTCTTCTGGAGAAATAAGAAAAATAATTTTGTGGCTACTCCTCTTACCTGGAAGGCCCTGATCAATTAGTGAGGAAAATTTGAGTCTTCCTTAGGCTGACAGATCATGAAGTACACTGCAGCACCAATAATATTACCCGTAACCCTTTTACCCCTGAGTTTCAGAGTTGATCTCTTTCCTCCTTGAATTCTGACATGTCAACTGATGCAAATAGGCATTTCAGTCTAAAATCAAACAGAATGTCAAATAGTGTAGATCATGGTGAGACCACTCATCAAGAGCTATCTCATCTGGATCTACACTGTTTGTACAGATATCTGCTTTGGTCTGCAGGGCAGAAAGCTTTAGTTTGTAATTTGTAAAAATAATTATCAAATAAAAACCTGAAACCATATCTCACCATTATCGTGCCATGGAGAGATAACTCTGTCAAAAATTGAAGAAATGTACCCAATAGCAATCCCAAACTAGATCTCCACAATATCAATGCACATGTCAAGTTTGGTGAAAATCTGTTGGGATTTACTCTACTGTCCTTTCGACAACTCTTGGAAAAACGTTTTTATCAGAAACCATTTGTCTTTCCTATTTCTGTGTTTTGTTCATAAATATTTACACTAATATTAAACTTACGGCCAAAAGTTGGTCTGACCAATGCAATTTCTATAGTAAAGTGATTTTTTTGAATTTTTGTCGTAGGAAATATTTTTTACTTTTCTTTGCTGAATTTGAATAATTAATGTTTTACAACAATATTGTGAAAATTTCAGAAAAATTGAACAAGTAGAACTTGTTAAAAATCTTGCTCCAAGTTACCTACCTTACAGATTTCTGCATGATTTGGCTTCATTTTTACTATGGGAAAAGTGAAAATATTTGATTTTTTAAAAACCAATAACTAGAATAAAACTTTTTGTACATGGGTAGTTAGGACAAATGGTTTTGCATTAAATCATGACAAAATTTTGCAAATTTACTTCTTCTGTATAAAGCGTCAAGCAAAAATCAACTTTCTGAAAGATGCCGAAAGCACATTAGTTATTGTCCTGAAATGAAAATATGGATGTGTCGTGGGCAGATAACTGTCAAAACATAACGAAATTTGCTAATTAACAATCCCAAATCAGATCTCCACAATATCAATGCACTTACCAAGTTTGGTGAAAATCTATTGATATTTACTCAAGTTATTGTCCAGAAACAAAAATATATTGCGGGCAGATAACTCTGTCAAAACTGGACGAAATTTGCCCATTAGCAATCTCAAACCAGATCTCTACAATGTAAATATACATACCAAGTTTGGTGAAAATCCATTGATATTTACTCATGTTATCATCCGGAAACGAAAATATGGACAGATATACGACAGCTGGATGGATGGACACACGGATGACCAATGTAAAACCATATTACCCAAACACTGTCATGTGGTTGGGTATAAAAATAAAAGATAATGATCTATCTTGTGTATTTAAGTACTTGCTAAGAAAACAAACACTTTTTGTTTGAAATTATCAACATTTAGCATTAAGAAAACACGCCTATTCAAATATATTGAGAATTTTACCACCAAAAAATGAAAACTTTCAGATGTAAAATTCTGGTAGTTTTCATATTTCTGGTCAAAACATATATTGTGGGTACTTGTTAGAACCGCCTCGGTAAGGCGGTTCTAACGAGTACCCACAATCTATGTTTTTGAGCAGAAATAAGAAAATTAATGTATACCCCTGTAAACCCCAATTTTACTATATACAAGTGGGGTTTACGGGGGTCAAAACTATATAGGCGTGTTTTCGTGATGGGCCACGCCATATGAAAATGTGTCTTCAGGCATGTGTAAACTGTGAAGACCTAGATCAGCCTATGCACCTGCACAGTCTGATCAGGGCCTTCACTGTCTACTAACAGAATCATTGGATACTCCAGAATGTATGAATGGAGGGCAAAGGCCTGGATGATACTTTGGACATGCTCATGATGATGTGATTCTGTACATGTTTGAAGGCACTTTTTGCTTGATACATCCACTTATAGATATGCCAAGAGTACATACCATTAAATACTGACCACATCTCCAACATATCCCACAGTAATCACAGAGTTTTCCTTCTCTGTTGCAACTACAATACCTGAAATAGATATTAAACAGTCAAAAAGGACTCCAGTAAGATTGTGTATTTGAAGCAGTTATTAACACTGGCCATGCTACTTCTAATTTTCAGCCAATCAATTTATTTGTGCCAGGATGTTGACACAAATTCACATATGTAATGAAAAACAGTGCAGATCCAGATTAGTTGACATCTCTCAGAAGCCAACTTATCTGGATCTATCCTGTTTGGAGAAGTGCCTTTTCAGACTTATTTTAAAGGCTCTATATTCCCCAAAAGTAGACATTTTTTTATCCAAGAAACATTTAATAAATTGTTATATGATATTAATACAATCATAAAATGTGGCACCTGACAGCCTGTAAATTTCAGTTCCTGTCTCATTCTTGAAATCAAATGATTTTTTATCGTATCTATGAATTAATGTTGGTAACATTAATTCAGAGTACCAACCTTAATTCAGAGATTTTCATTTTTATCATATCTATGAATTAATGTTGGCAACATTAATTCAGAGATACTATAAAAAATCATTTTATTTTTTATCCAGTTCAAATGTGAGAGACTAACTGAAATTTTACAGGCTGTCAAATGTCACATTTCACAATCGTGTTAATACCATATATCAATTTATTAAATCTTTTTTTGATAAAAAATCTCTATTTTTGAGGAATATGGAGCCTTTAATGCTTAGCACTCTGGGTAAAATTTTCACCAGACGACATATTTTTCTCAAATTTCCCAGAAAACAAGATTAGACATTTCATGCAAATTGTCTCCATTGTCAAGTCTTTTGTTCTGGGAAAAATAAAAAAATATTTCAATATATCATCTGCTGAAAATTTTACCCTGAGTGCTAAGTAAAAATATAAAAAATAAGAAAAATATCACCAATTTGTCATCCGCTGAATTAGTCCAGGGAGTGGTAAAGGTTAAAGTAAATCTATGCTATGAGTATTCAAAAGAGTTGTTCTGATTAAGTCAGTTCTAATGATCTAATGAAATGCACAAACATCATTTTGCTTTTGTGGAGGTAAAAAAAATAAATTTGGGTAAAACAAAAATTGGGTGAGATGAGTGAGGATGTTGTGGGATCTTTCTTGCTGACAGACACATATATTTTTCTTATTTCTTGACAACAACGCACATTGTATGTTATAAGTACCCATAATAATGTTCTTCTGAAGAAATCAGAAAAAATATTTATCTGATACCCTCCCCCAATTCATATCTAGAATTATGATTTGATATAAACACAAATCACTCTTTTCACTAGATCATCACGAAAACATGCCTACATAATTTTGACCCCCTTAAACCCCACTTTTATAAAGTAAAACTGGGGTTTACAGGGGTATACATTATTTTTCTAATTTTTGCTCAAAAACATAGATTATGGGTATTTGTTACATTGCCTCACTGAGGCAGTTCTAATGAGTACCCACAATCTATGTTTTGAGTAGAAATCTGAAAAATATCAGTTTTTTATCTGAAAATTTTCAGTTTTTGGAGATGAAATTTTTGATATATTTGAATTGGCATGTTTTTGTAATGGTATGTCATATGATTCTGTAAGGGCCACTCCAACAGAAAACAAGCCTTCAAGCATAAGGCAAAATATGCAGTTCCTAAGCAACTGATGCTCCTCTGCATCCAGATTAAAGTAAAAAAAATCTGGACTGCTCAAGAGAAAATGAGTTCTCAAATACCATAATCCCTAGGTATTGGGACAGATAGGCCAGAGAAAAAAGTGTAGACTCAGATAAGATGCCCCAGAATAGAGCAACTGATCAGAGTCAACACTGTTGCCACAAAATCAGCAAATTTTAAACATCAAAAGATAGAAATATAGATTGAACTTCTGTGAAGTTGATGTCAAATAAGTAATGTATGTTTCAGGTAGAAGAAATTAATATAGGAATTTCATCGCCCACAGTCTATACACTTTCATAAAAACTGTTGTAAGAAAATGATGAAGTTAAAGTGGAAAAACTATTGCTACAAAACTGTAAGAGGAGTTGCACTCACAAGATGTACCCACTGTCTATATATTGAGGGTGAACAATGACTAAGGACACAGTGTGGAAAAAGTAAGAAAAAATGATCTAACAATTATACCCAAACCATATGCACATCCTCATACCATTAAGAAAACACATGCAAAGTTTCAAAAGGATTGACACAAAACTGTAAGAGAAGTTGCGCTCACAAGAGGTACCCACTGTCAATATTCTGAGGGTGAAAAACTAAGTTCACAATGTGGAAAAAGTAACAAAAATTAATCTTACTAATCTATCCAAACCACATGCACATCCTCATACTATGAATAAAACACATGCAAAATTTCAAAATGATTGGTAAAAACTGTAAGAGGAGTTGCGCTCACAAGACACCCAGAGTAAATGTTGACGGATGGACGAATAGATGAATTGACGGACAGATACTTGCACCCCTAAGTAGCCCTGCTAAAGCAAATGCAACAACAAATGGTCTTCTGGAATCTTTCAGCTGTTTTCAGTTTTGTGAGTGTATTTATTGCTCCCAAAGTACATTCCCTTTAGAATCTATTTGTCTCTCCTACAGTTTGTGTCAGTGATATGTGGTGACCATAAAACATTTCCTCATACACTACAATCTCTTTATAACATGGTTTGTTATAACACAGTTTTGGATATAACACATTCAAAAATGGATCGCAAAAATGTATAGATTATATTGAAAAATGACCATAAATGGTCATTTTTCAATATAATCTATACATTTTTGTTTGGATATAACACAGTTGTTTAACTAACACGGTTTATGCTATGGATCCCAACAATAGTGTTATAAAGAGGTTGTGGTGTACTTACTTCACTATAGTATTGTTTATATGTTCTGGCCCAGTGTGATCAATGAGCTTATTCTTAGATTTTTGAAACTTATATGAGGGTTAGGGCTGGCTTATCAGGGCTAAAAAGATAATCGATTATCAGTCCTTCCATTTTGATCGATAATCGATTAGTAATCAGTAAAGATTTGGTAATAATCTTATCTTTCAGGCTTACTGTCTGAGCATGACTCTTTTACTATATCATATCTATTTGGACCGACAGGCCTGAGCAAACAGTGCAGACCCAGATGAGATGCCGCAGAATGCAGCATCTCATCAGGGTCTACACTATTTGCCACTCATTCACCTACTTTTAGTCACAGTATTGGCTAGTAAATCGTACTTGTTTAAATTTTATAACAAGTATGGTAAACAGTTGAGGTCCAAATCCTTAGGATAGATATGACAATGTAACAGACACAGAAATCAAACAATCGATTATTAGCATATCAGTAAAGATAATCTGATTAATTGTGCCAACCATAATAAATAAGTGACCTAGATAATACTAGCTAGTCAGGCCCAGAAAACTTGACTCTTCAACTGTTTTTAGTTTTGTAAGTATGTTTATTGCTCTCAACAGTCATTTCTTTTAGAATATACTGTTAAAACTGTAGTTTATGTAAACACAATAAGAAATCAAGGTGTCCCAATAGTTAGGGTGAATATAGTATATACAATATGTAAGTATGAGGCCCTTTGTAATCTGGTCCTGAGGTTATAAAACTTTTTTTCAACTCACCTGAGCTTGAAATTTGTCCTGCTAATAAATCTCAAACTACTAACAACTACAAATTTTTTTCTTGCTAAACATGGCTGAGCATGAAAATTTCTCTGCTAATAAGTATGAAAATGCCAACTATTGTTGGCACTTTCATATTCATAAGCAGAGAAAAAAAGTTGGCATTTTCATATTTATCAGCAGAGAAATTTTTATGCTGACAGCTGAGTTGAGCATGAAAAAAGTTTTATAACCTCTGGGCCTAATCAGGCTGCAATCAGATCATGCTGAGCATCAACTTAAATCTTATTAATGCCTCTGCCATCTGTTTGTACATCCAAAGAAGGCACCACTCAGACCAAAAGGACACATAGGCTGACCTCTAAGACCCTCTTTAATTGGCTTGGGTCAAATAATGAGGTTCATCATAAGAAAATGGTCAATATTTCATATGAGCCAGCGCACAATAAAACCTACAATAAGTTGCAAGAAAAATTCAGATCAGCCTGTACATCCACCCAGTATGGCAGTTGTTCTCCTTTATCCCTCTTTGGATAGCCTGGAGACTGTAGAAGGCACATGTGATCAGCAAAGACCCTGATCAGACTGCACAGATGCACAGACTGATCTGAGTCTTGGCTGATCGCACAAGTCTTACTGTAGTTTTTGTCATGCACTCGCTCATATGCCTGTAAAACAATGACACTTTTGTCATGTTTCATCTTTGACACTCAATACTTACCAGTTTGAAGTACCATTTTTCAAATTCACAGGGCACTTGAGTCCTTCTATAGCACAGTTCTCACACATTAAACATCTACTGAAATTATTGCTTGTATGAAGAGAAATGCCAACGCTATATTTGTCATGACTTGGTACCAAAGAATGCAGGCTTATATCTAAAATGTAAAAGACAGGAACCATAGAATGAGAATGGTCAAGGATTTTTTTTTCTCATTTCTTCACATAGCCTTGTCACTACTTTATTACTGTATGTTCTAATAATGGTCTCACAAAAAATGCACTATTAGATGAGAGATGTTCCTCTTCATGTGTGCCCAGCAAAGATTCAGATCAGCCTGTACATCCAAGTGGCCTAATGCAGAGCACCAGATAAGATGTTTTTTTTTAACCAAAAAATGTTGATACTTTTCTTATTTCTCCATGAAAACATGTTGTGGTACTCATTAGAAGTGCCTCACTGAGGCACTTCTAATGAGTACCCACAACATGTTTTTATGGAGAAATAAGAAAAATGTTTTCCTGATACCACCTCATCTGGAGCAATGCTTCACTGTTCTTCTGAAGAAACATTGTATCCTTGGCTATCTACATGGCTCACAGAAAAGACTCTAGTCAGACTGCATGCACGTGCATGCTGATATGAACCTTAGCTGGGTACAGGTCAGAAGGTACATACTCTAGTACTACAGACTACCAAGATTACTATATATTAAGTGGTAAATTAGCAGGTTTGCCTGACTTCTAAATAAATGAAGCATTCCTTTTTATGGTTATGTTTAAAGCCTAAAAATGATTTATGATTTTTGTTTCTATTTATCTAACTGCCTAATGAAAAGGGCAGAGCCTAACTTTATGCAAGCACATTAGATTAGGGCAGGTTCAAAGTTGAGAATGTAAGTTTTAACATGCTGATTATTAATCAAAGCAAACAACATTTAAAAATATTTTTCTTATTTTTCAAAGGAAATGAGGCTTAACATTTCATTAGAATTCCTCCTAAGTGAGGCATTCTATTGAGTAGCTACAACATATGTTTTTGTGGAGAGATAAGACCATTATCCATAATGTTTGGTTGAAGAAAGTGTCTTATTTGGAGTTACGTACAAATTACTTACAAGGCCCAACTTGTATGTAAGCTATGCTTGCTGCTTCACATTTCTTGCATCTGACATCCCGCTGGTCACCAACTCTCACCAAATGTTCCAAGAAAAATCTTCTGCTTTCCCGAGACTCAAGAATAGTGTAACGGTTTGTGGAAGGTATACAAGCTGTGCATGGAACAGATTTCTGAAAAAATACAGGAAGATATGTGCAAATAAATTCTAACCCACATCTAGAAGTTTGACATCCATTCCCAAAATTACAGATTTGATGAAATTCCAAAATGAAAGAAATGAGTTTAACCATTACCACTCTCTGGGCTAATTCAGCAGCTGACAAATTGGTGATATTTTTCTTATTTTTCCCAGGAAATAGGATCTGACATTTCATGCAAATTGTCTCCAATGGAGACAATTTGCATGACATGTCAAAACCTATTTTCTGGAAAAAATAAGAAAAATATTTCAAGATATCGTCTGCTGAAAATTTTACACAGAGTGCTAAGCATTAAATAAAGTAAAAAATTTTCAAAAACACATTTCTTGTAATCATGTAAAATTATTTCACAGCCTACCATAGCCCATTGTGGTTGGGAGACCCTTAAAAGGGTAACTGGCAAACAGTGCAGACCCAGATCAGATGCTGCAGAATGCGGCATCTGATCAAGGTCTCCACTGTTTGCTAATAGTTAAGCCATTTTTCTCTAGGAATATGTAAATCTCATAACCGTATGTACCTAAAATTGAAATTGGACTCTTCCAATATATAGTGTGGGAGAGTCTATTCAGTCTACAATGGGTTAAAGAAGTTACTCACAGCAGCACAAATCTTGTATTTAAGTATCATGTAATCCACAACAGCACAATACATCTTCAAAGTGGTCCATAATGTCTTCAGATGAGGACTATTTTCCTGGGCAGCCAATGGCATCCGAACCTGTACCAGGATAACATTTAAACCTGAAAATAAAGGATTGTATGCAAAACTGTGCTTTACCTGATTTTCCTTTATCACACTAACATAGCTCCAGATAAGGCATTTTTTATAACTGAAAAGTACTGATATTTCTTTTCTTTTCTTTTTTTTTTTTGTAATTTTTCTTGTTTATCTTAAAAAATATGGTTCAACGAGAAATCTCTTTTCTTTTTATTTTTGATATTTTTTTCTTATTTCTCCATGAAAACATATAATGCTGTATCTACTCATCAGAAGTGCCTCACTATGAAAACATATGACTAAGGCACTTCTAATGAGTACTCACAACATATGTTTTCATGGAGAAATAAGAAAACTATTTATGGATACCCACTCTTATCTAGGACTAATGTATTAACATTCTCATATGCTCCCCCTCCTCCTCTTCCCCGCCCCCCCCCCCCCCCCCCCCCCCTCATCAGTTACCCCCTTTGTTACAATACTGAAAGCCAAAAATAATTTCACCCCCTTTGTTTCACACTTTTCATGATCACTACTGAAAGTTGTTTGGTTATGATGATAGAACATCAAATATTGAACATGATAAAATGTTTTCTGAACAATCTCAGTCAAATGTGTAAAATGAAAACAATTATTCAATAAAGTAAGAATTACAATGTAAAGTTAGTTTTCTACACTTTTTTGGCTGCGAACTGTGTTTCCAGGAGTGTTTTGTTGTTTTTTTTATTTAAAGTTTTGCTTTCAATAAGCAAGTATTAGCCCATGAAACTAGCAGTTGTAAACACTCAAGGTAAAAATGATGCAGCCTAATGAAATGTTAGGTAATCAGAACACCCAACTAGTACTAAGCATTAATCTTGAGTATTTTCAAGCCAAAAACACATCACGAAAACACGCCTATATAGTTTAGACCCCCTTAAACCCCACTTTTATATAGTAAAACTGGGTTTACATGGGTATATATAATTTTTCTTATTTCTGCTCAAAAACATAGGCTGTTGGTACTCGTTAAAACTGCCTCATCAAGGCAGTTCTAATGAGTACCCACAATCTCTGTTTTGAGCAGAAATACAAAAAATATCAGAGTTTTTTTATCTGAAAATATTCAGTTTTTTTCTAGTTGAAATTTTTAATATATTTGAATAGGCATGTTTTCGTAATGATCAATCAAGAACCTAATGGTAGTTTTCTTATTTAGCAAGAAGATATTAGGGCTAAACATTCCATAACTAGACAATTTACATGAAATGCCAAACCCTAATCTGAGAAAAATTAGAAATATTTTAAAGTTCCACCTGCTGCTACATCTGGGTATGAGCAGTTAGCTGATGGAATCTGCTTCATATCTTGTTGTTTACCTTGGTAGTCCTTGATTTTCTCCACTAAAATTGTTATATATCCCTTCTGTATGATCATTCCATTCTTCCACAGTAGCACAACCCCACCCAGTCTGAACAAATGCCTGAAAATTATGACAAATTCAGATGATTTGAAAACTTATACTAATTAACTTATACACTAGCAGAAAACATTATAAAATATATATATATATATATATAATTTTTTTTTTTTTTTTTTTTTTTTTGGAAACATAGCTTGATCTTTCATCAAGTTGAGTAGTCTATGTGTTCAGATTAATTGCAGTTTGATGTAAGTACTCTCCTAGTATATGCTTTGCACAAAATACCAAGACTTTTTTTTTCTCGAACAAAAAAAAAAACAGGAAAAAAAAAAACCCAAAGCAAACTAAAAAAAACAAACAAAAAAACAATTTTAATGCCCATCTAATAATAATGAGTAATGAACCCTTAAAGTGCTATTAATGCAAATTTGTAGCAGATAACATTCCAAAAATGATTTTCTTATTTTTCAGAGAAAATAAGATGACATTTCATTTAAATTAGCAAGGCAGATGTTTAATGTGAAATGTTAACCACCATTTTCTATTAAAAAATAAAAAAAAAAAATAAAATATTTCAAAGTGTTGTCTGCTGTAGTTGTGATCAAGTTCCAGTTGTTCAAAGCATCATTAGCTTAACAAGCTTATTAATGACAAATTTGCTAACTCTTGTAGCTAAGGTATTTTCAAATACATTGATATTAATGTGAGTAGCTTTCGCAAAAGCTGCTCACATTTTTCAGCAAAAATTATCAATGTATTTGCCATATTTCAGAATTTTAATGTCATGTTACCTAACAACTTTGTTAGGTTTTGAATAACTAGGCCCAGCACTTTAACCCTTGTCCTGCTGAAGCCGGCTGTACCCTGTTTTGCAAACAGTGTAGATCCAGATCAGTTGGCTTCTGAAGAAGCCAACTGATCTGGATCTGCACTGTTTGCCATCAAGGATGCAAATCTATAGCAACAATCTGGATCAAGTAATCTGATTGGCTGAAAATCAGATGTGGGTGTGGCATCTTAATTTATTCAGCAGGACAAGGGTTAAGGGATAAAGTGACTTGACAAATTTAAATTATGAAGCCTCTCATCCAAGATGTTCATAGCTTAATGAATTTTCACATTTTTTAATCAGAGTTTCATTATGAAAACACACCTATTCAAATATACTGAAAATTTCACCGCCAAAAAAATGAAAATTTTCAGATGAAAAATTCTGATATTTTTCTTATTTCTGCTCAAAACATAGATTGTGGGTACTTGTTAGAACCGCCTCTATGTTTTTGAGCAGAAATAAGAAAAATAATGTATACCCCTGTAAACCCCAGTTTTACTATATAAAAGTGGGGTTTAAGGGGGTCAGAATTATATAGGCATGTTTTCGTGATGACAGCCTTATTCTTTGTACTCATGTGATGGGCAATGTCATCTAAAACAAAATTAGGTAAATTTCACAAATTTTACACAAGAGAAACCTGTTGAAAACTACCTTCTTTAAAATTGCTGCAGCTATTTTTACAGCTGGAAAAAATCAAAACTGACACTCACCACACAAGTTTAAAATTGATGAAAAAAAATTCTACATGCGCAGCAAGTTAATGCTTTACATTATTTCACGGAAAATTTCTCAAATTTATTGTTGCAGAAAAAAGGTGCGAGGTAGAAATGGGTTTCTGGTAGATGTTGAAAAGACAGCAGTGTAACCTGTATGAAAGAATACCTCATGAGGTTTGGGAAGAAGGATTCTGGTAGCCCTGGACAAAAGAAGTAATATTTATCCTTCTGCATCTCTGAAACTGGTACTTCTGGCACCCAATATGTTTCCTAAAACAGTAAAATATCTGAGCCACAATGCAAGAAAATGTACCTCCTGACATATATGCCCAAAAATGGCTCAAATCAGCCTGCACATTTGTACAGTCTGATCAGGGTCTTCATTTTCCAAGTTAACCCTCCAATTAAGATACCAAGGCCACTTCTTATTTTCAAGCAATCAGATTACTTGGTCCAGGTTATTAATACAAATTCACATGCTTAATAACAAACAGTGTAGATCCAGATCAGTTGGCTTCTGAAGAAGCCAACTGATCTAGATCTACACTGTTTGCAAAGGCAGGACATATCCGTGTTCAGCAGGACCAGAGTTAAGAAATGTTGTATCCTTGGCTATCTAAAATAAGCCCAGATAAGATTTGATCTGAGTGTGTGGCTCTGCATGCTGGTCTGAATCTCTGATGGGTAAACATTAGGAAAACATGCCTATTCAAATACACTGAACATTTTACCACCGAAAATGACAATTTTTCAGAAAAAAAAATTCTGACATTTTTCATATTTCTGCTTAAAACATAGATTGTGGGTACTCGTTAGAACTGCCTCATCGAGGCAGTTCTAACGAGTACCCTCAATCTATGTTTTGAGCAGAAATAAGAAAAATAATGTATACCCCTGTAAACCTCAGTTTTACTATATAAAAGTGGGGTTTAAGGGGGTCAAAATTATATAGGCATGTTTTCATGATGCATGTCAGAAGGTATGTTCTCTGATGTTGTGGCTCATTTATATATAGTTCTGGCAATATTACTTCACTGCATGTTAGGCTTGATGATGTAACTGATGCCATTGTGAATCCCCATACTCTCATTCTCAACTGCCTCAAGTATCCATTTTCATGAAATTTGTTCCATTTTCCAATCCATTCAATTTGACAAACCACATACATTAATGTATTCTGATAAAGTTTCATTTTTACTTCACTCCACATCAACAATTCTTTCCCTACTGGCCCTGACCCAACCACTTCTAACAATCAAAACATACTGACAAAAAACATGTTTTTGCGTTTAGGTTTAATATCAAGGTCCATTATCTTTCAGTCATGTTGTGGTGTTGCATGGATGTAATGGTAGGAATCGATGCCCTTTCACAGTGGTTCATCACTGCACTATCATGCTCAAGACACATTGATGTGATACAACCAAACATATTATAGAAACACTGGTGTGACCAGTCCTAGCTCATTGCAAAGCAGAAGAGAAGCAAATACTAATTTTAGAAAGTCTAAGGTATGATCCAGCTGGGGATCAAATCCAAAACCTCCCAATCTGAAGTCAGACAGTCTACGAACTTAGCTACTTAAACAAATAACAAAGACAATATGTAAATGTTGAAAACATCTGTAGAGTGTCTGTTTGTGTTGAGGTTTTATGGCCCAGTCAACCCACTGGGATCATGTTGAGCATGGTAAGTTTACCTAACCATACTTTTTCCTAAGTCCTCTAAGCGGTTAACCAGTACTTGTGCACATTCTTTTGCCAGAAACTGACAACTACCCTTCTCGAATCAGTGGAAGGGAGAGAATGACTGCAAAAAAATAGCTCATGACCGATCTCCATGAAAAAATTTTGCCGGACACGACGGGGATGAACCCCGAGACCTCCTGATCTCCAGTCAGATGCACATTCAACTGAGCCACTGAAGCCTGCATCTGTACAGTGTGATGGGTGCTCTTTGTGGATAGCAAAAGACCAAAGGATCCTTCAGGTGGACAATGAGGATTCTGAGTCGGACTGCACAAATGCATATACTTATATTAGTCCTTGCTGGGTGCACATGGCTTTAAAAAGTACATTTCCAAATAACATAGTAAAAGGTGGATAATTACATAGTTCCAAAAAAGGTGCTTTTTACAACAAAAAATATTAGTATTTTCTTTTTTTCTCAATGAAAACATATGTTGTGGGTACTCTTCAGAAGTGTCTCTATGAGGCACTTCTAATGAGTACCCACAACATATGTACCAAGATACTGCTAATGAGTTTCCAAAATATATTAGACATTGTAGAAACATCAGAGGATACACACCGAGGAGACAACTAAATTTCAATGCTAGAATTGTACAAAGACTTATGCTCAAAAAAAAAAAATGTATTAAAACATTCAGCCAACATTGATGATGACCACGATAAATAATTTGCTATTATTATCAGAATACCAGGTAGCAACCAGGGCCCAGTTGTTCGAAGCTAACGATGTCGTTAGTTAACGAATCGTTAAAATTTAAATCAAGTGATACGCAAATATGCTGAAATATTTTGCTGAAAAAATGTGAGTAGCTTTTGCAGTGCAAAAGCTACTCACATTTTTTCAGCAAAAAATTTCAGAATATTGTATATTGAATCCGCTAAAACAGTTAACGAAATGACCCTTAACGAGCTCGTTAAGCTAACGACGCTTTGAACAACTGGGCCCAGACATTTTTATACCAGATCTGTGAATTCTGCCATCAGAAACAAGACCCAGTAAAGGTACAGTGTATAGAATGAATATCCCCTCACCAGCACCCACCAGAGTAGCCCAGCCCAAACTCATGATACCAATAATCACTGAGACCCAGCCCCAGCCTAACTGGCATCCCTATCCCATTGATGGGATTGAGAACAAATTTCAAATTAAACAGACAGCCAACACCGAATTCATGAGAGATCTCTATCTCTCTTCATTGGACATTTCCATAGCCTACATGGAGACAACTTGCATTGACGAACTACAGGAACTAACCCAGCTACATTCTGCCATACGTATTTATAATGTTTTCAACAAACAATAAACTTTTTATTTTGAATTTCATGAACAAATACAGGCAGAAACTTGACAATGATATCATTCTGTTTTTGTAACAGTTAAATCATGTGACACATTGCCCCAGTCAGCATTCTACGTAAATCTATATCGGGCCGTCATCGGCCCGTCAGGGTAGCTGACGGGCCGATGACGGCCTGATGTAGATTTACGTAGAATGCTAGCTGGGGCTTACCATTTTTAGTACTTCAGTAGCAAAATTAATAGTAATCTTTATCCTGATAAAAGGTCACTCTGTAGCCGAAACGTGTCTATCTTAAATATATAAAGGTAACCTTACCGCTGTTGGTCATTTGTTCTGTCTTTTAACTCACAAGTATTAAATATATTTTCTCATGGAGAAATAAGAAAAATATGTGGATACCCACTCTTATCATGAGCTTTTTGAGGCTACTCCCTCTTACCTTGCACTGTGGAAATAAGATTACTTACAATCGGTATAGCAGTTTTCTCTGGGAAGTCCTTATAAAGCACATACACATAGGAGACTCCATCTATATTTAGATTAGCCCAAGGATCCAAAGGTATTTTGATGAAACAGCCATGTTTCTCTAGCAGTCTCAGCAGTAAGTCCTATAATTAGGAAGTAAAAACAATAGCTATATACACAGTGTTACTGGTGCACTCGGTCAACATTTGCAGCCACATATGCTGTTTTGAGAGCCACATATGCTGTTTATTTGATCTCTTTACCAAAGTTCCAGATATGCGGGGTATCTGCATAGTTTTCTCATTTCTCCGTATGTTGTGGTACTCATTAGAAGTACCTCAATGAGGTGTTTCTAATGAGTACCATTAGAAGTACCTCAATGAGGTGTTTCTAATGAGTACCACAAAATATGTTTTTGTGGAGAAATAAGAAAAATATTAGTATATGTTGTTTGGAAAAAGTGCCTTATCTGGAACTATGCTTTACATAGGATATAGGGTATATGATGTTTTGTCAACTATTTTTTCAACTAATTTTGCAAAAATTATTAAATTTGCATCTGTTAATTTAAGCCATTGTAGACTGAATGAACTGCCCCACAGTATATATTGGAAGGGTCTAATTTCGATTTTAGGTATGTCGGGCTATATGATTTAGATATTCCTAGAGAAAATTGGCTAAACTATTTGCAAACAGTGACCCTGATCATATGCCGCATTTTGCGGTATCTGATCTGGGTCTGCACTGTTTGCCAACAACCCTTCAAGAGGTCCCCCGACTACAATGGGTTAATGGCCTAGTGCAAGATGTGGGCATAATATTCAGATTCTGTAGACACCTAACTGCATCTTTGAATCCTACCTGTGATGTCTGTTATGCCCAGAAAACTGTGCACATAGTATAGGCCATTATGCCAACTGGCCATTTTCAGCTGTCCAGGCACCTCTCATGTTTAAATGATAATTTAAAAGTACGATAAGTTTTCTACAGTTGCTATATGTTCTTCACATTTATGAAATTAGGGAGCATACATGTACTTATTTTTATAAATTCTAAAGTAATTGACAACAAAACATGGAATATGTTGCACCCACAACTTTACCACCCTCTTCCAATATTGCAGTTCATTCCGCCAACATGAGCATTGTAACAGCCTCTCACAGCCAACCTGAGCTTCAGGAAGAGTTTCCATATCAATCTGTTTCTTATGTCTTGATGAAGACATGGGAAGTTCAACGGAACTGTCATCATAAGATAATTCTCATGAGATGTATTATAGTAAATGTCCTAAAATTTGGAGCACTTCATTTTTTTATATTTTTGCACCTTCAGATCTTGGTCTGCTCAGTATGCATATGTTAGGACATTTACTGTAAACCTGTTCTGTAAAGAGTTAAGAAAAATATCATTTTCTTAATCAAAAGATATGGCATCTGATAAGGTTCTACACTGTTTACCGATTTTCCAGTAGCTTATGACACATCGACAGGTAGCAAAATGAATTGTTCAGTGTTTTTGTCAATTGTTTATAATCAAGCCACAGTATACAAATGCCAAACTTTCCTTAAAGTAGTTGTCCATGTGCTTATCAAGTTACCAATGTAATCAAACGCGAGTTAAAGACACATTTTGGATTGCATAACACCCTAATGACTCTGAGGAGATTAAGATAAGAAATTCTTGGTGACTTTGGCCATCCTTTCAGGTAGGGGTCTGATAAGGGGAAATTAGATTTTATATCAGCAAAGTTTATGATGAAGACAGAGAAACAAATGTGGGTAATTTGGTGATAATTTGATGTTGTTTTTTTTCTAGTTATTCAATAAAATATAGCTGGTTTTTGTTCATTAGAATTGTCTCTCCCAGGCAGTTCTAATGAAACCCACAATATATTTCATGGTGAAATACAGATATTTATGCTATACGCTAATTTATCACCTAATGCCCCCTTTATTTGTTTCTTTGGATCAAATACAGAAGATTAAGAAGATAGTATGAGAAGCTTTTTGGC
The DNA here is from genome assembly GCA_964016985.1 of Anodontia alba. Classification (NCBI taxonomy): domain Eukaryota; kingdom Metazoa; phylum Mollusca; class Bivalvia; order Lucinida; family Lucinidae; genus Anodontia; species Anodontia alba. The sequence goes on from OZ024829.1 coordinate 19,256,454, forward strand.
ATAAAATACAAATTCTAAATTATCCAAGAACTTTTTGACATATTCCATAATGTATTGTTTTACTGAAATGGAAATGGAATAATTGTGCAGTGTTCTTATTTACTTTAGAAAATAAATAAATGAATAAATAAATAAATATTTTCAATTTTATATTTCTATTTCAGTTCATTTGCACTTTTTCACAATGCAAGAAAAAAACAACACTTTTGTGTTTAGAAAAAAAAACTATCAAAAAAAAAAAAAATAATAATAATAATAATAATAATAATAATAAATAAAATAATAAAATGATACAATACAAATCGACAAATACAATCAAGTTAAATGCAAAATTTGCAAATGAATTTATTTGATAGTAACATATTGAATACTGCTCAATTTTAAGAATTAACCCTTATATGGCCCCACCTAAGGAGACTTAACAGCCTTATAAAGACTCCATAATCACTTGATAAGATAAGCCTTTGATGTGCGCTCTGTTATCAGGACTGTATATTGGGGGTGATCATGAAGGGGGGGTCTAGCCAAAGAAGGAAAAAAATGTGTCTTTAAAGGAAATCCAGGTAACAGTTATTTACAGCCACACTATTCTTGTCACGGCGACATCAAAGTGCAGTGTAAAGTGGGTTATCTGTAAAAACCTGGACTGGGACATTGGCAAACAGTGCAGACCTAGATCAGATGCCCCAGAATTCAAAATGAGAAAAGTATTAATACCCCCTGTATCCAGAACTTTGAAAAGAATTTAGCAAGGTCATTCTAATGAGGTTAGAAAACATGCATTTTAGTGCAACAAAGCATAAAAAAACAACAACAGAAAACTATTAAATAAAGCCTCTATATGGAACCTTGAGATGATTTTTGCTGTCCAAAATTACTTGCCTTTGTCCTCTGACACCTTTGGGCCACATCATTTGAAAACGAACTCTGGACACAGAAACTATTAACCCTAGTCCTGCTGAACCCGGATATGCCCTGTCTTTGCAATCAGTGTAGATCGAGATCAGTTGGCTTCTGAAGAAGTCAACTGATCTGGATCAGCACTGTTTGCCATTAAGTATGTGAATTTATATCAACAATCTGGATCAAGTAATCTTATTGGCTGAAAATTAGAAATGGGTGTGGCATTTCAATTAATTCAGCATGACAAGGGTTAAGAATCATATCAACCTGTTCATCATTACAATCATACCAGAGTCTTTGTAGTCTAGTCTCTGTGTATATTTTACAATAGCCAATGACTTTGTGAGTGTATAGTGAAGGTCCTGATTAAACTGTGCACAGGCTGATCTTGATTTTCAGTGTACACATACATCCAAAAGACTCTTTTGCATGTGGTAGGCTTATCAATTTACTTACCACTGTGGCTTTTGATTTTGGGTAGATCTTCTCCAAGTCTTCATGTGTCCAGCATGGTATGTTATTACCAAGAGACCTAATATCAACTTTCCGAGGAGCTGACTTAAAGAACAGTTGCAAAAGTACATCTGCTAGAAACTTGAAATCAGTAATAACTGCCTTCTCTTCCAAGATTGGGTAGTACAGTGCATGACCCTACAAATTACAAAGTATTGCATAACAACTAAGAGGAATCCCTCTATAAAACTACAGCTGGTGCACATGCAATGGCATATTTTTATAAATGAATAGCATTACAATGAGATTTAAAATTTCATGAGTTTTCTCCTAAACTGTACAGTAAATGTCCTAAATTTCAAACATTTTTTTTTCTGTACGTTTTTGACTCAATTTTGCTTATTAGGCAGTTGTTTCTAAAAGTACTTCATAGAATGGCACACAATGGAGACCTTAATCAGACTGCTCCTTAAGGTGCAATCTGATCTGGGTCTGCACTGTTTGCAAATGCCTTTCTGTCTGATACTTTGGAGAACAAAAGTTCAGGGCATGTGTTTACAGTTTTCTTACTTCTCTATGAATACAAGGATCAAACATGGTTTTTCAAGCATTAACATTCGCCAGGCCCCTTGGAAAGTGTTGAAAACCGAGGCCGAAGACTGCAGTTTTCAACATCTCCCAAGGGACCTGGCAAATCTTAATGCATTGAAAAACCATGTTCGATCACTATTATTGCATAAAAACTGAAAACATTTGCTACATTTCGCCTTATTTCTTGCACTATTTTGTTTCGCCTTTTCACGGATGTCTCACAAATGCAATATCCATGGACTATGCTCGTTCTAGAGCCAGGCAGTATACATCTCGTAACGGCAGCAAATCTGTGGCCCCGGTACCATCATACTGAAAGTTGCATAGCCGTGCATTAACAGCACATGAATTGCCTTGTTAATACATGACTTTTCGCCGGTTAATGCACGGCTGTTAATAACATGCGACATGGCTTCTTATGCAATAATACATATATATGTTCAGGGTCAACAACCTACATCAACAACCTGGTGATATGTACATAGATGTGACTGTAACATTTGTTTGGATTTATAACAAAATGAGAAAGAGTGCATAATGCAGCCAAAAATCACTAGGTGCACAAAACATGTTTATTTTAGTCCTGCCTTTTACCAAAAACGCATACTACATACATCTAGCTTTGTTTTATACTTCGACCAACCATGCTTAAATTATTAGTACAACTGAATATCAACATTGATGATCAAAGTGTCTGACTATCTATTGCACTTCAGAAGCTGGATTTTTTTAAAGACACATAGTCCATATCACAGTGAATTTGGTGCAGTAAATAAATATTTGGAATTTCATAGAACCCTACTTTGTTCAGCAAGATTCCGTAAAACAAGTTACTGAAAAAAGTAGGTGTCTTCATCATTGTTATGATGTAGGTTGTCAGGGGTGATGTTGTGGTACCCATTAGAAGCCCTTCTCTTGAGCACCACAGTACAAATTGTATTAGCAAAATGATTGACCAGGATGCCCCTTTATAAAGCCAAAGGTATGTAAAATGTATACAAATCCAAATGAAAAAATAAACATTTGAGAGCAATGATATTTACTGTTCACAGTTTGCCTGAATTTCCATTTTTCCATAGGATGTATTAAACTATTCTGATGTAGTGGTACAGGTGAAAAAACAGAACCATCCGAGGACAGCAACATTAATCTACTGGGTCATTGTCACAGTGCATAACGCATCTCTGACAATGTTTATGCAAGATATGCAAGACAGTTTATGCAAGATAGTATTGAAAACCTTCTTTTAACTGAATTAATCACAACTGCTGAAAAGAAACTTCTTACCAAAAAAGTTTATTATTTCTTCACAAAAGCATAGTATGTTGCCATTATTCATTCGAGACACCTGTTCTTCTTGAATGAGTAAAAGGGGGAAATGACTGCAGAAATAATTTCATCAACAAACTCCATGAAAGTCATGTGGCCTGGGATTCAAACTAGTGACCCCTGGATCTGCAGTCAGATGGGCTACTGAATGCACTATGGAGCCAAGCTACAATACTTACAGACAGAGCAGCCAAAGACATGAGTTTTGCCATGTGCCTATGAACATTCTGGTTCCCAATATCACTTATCCTGTATGGTTTGATCACAGACTCCAGTTTGGAAAGTGGCAGTGGATTCTTTTGCACTTTGTTTCCAAACTCTAACACCTGAAAATATAGGCAAACACATGTTAAAGACACCAGAATTATGCAATCACTTACTTAAAGCCAGTTATAAATACCTTTGAACATTTCTTTTTTTTTCTCTCTTTTTTTAAAAACCATGAGTATGAGCAAGGATATGTCTCAAACCACAACTTTTTATCACTTTTTATGCTTACCAATTTCAATGTACGGTCGTAATATTTAAAAACACTGTATTTACCCTAAGTATTCAGACACTTTATCTCCTTACCATATCTGTCCTGAAATTTATAAAGTCCATTTACTACGCGTTTACTACTTGCTGAGGAGTCTAAAATATGGTAGTTAAGTGGAAAGCAGTGTAGATTCTTATCAGAATGTTGCATTCTGCAGCCTCAGATCTGTGTCTAGCACTTTTTGCTTAGGTTTGCATGTCCAAATATTTGAAGTAAATACAGTTTATCTTGACTGTTTCACCCATGATGGCTGTAACATAGTTAAGATCTACCTGGGTTGTTTGTATGACTAAAGCAGTGTTGACAGGTCGAAAAGTAATGAGTGCCTATATGCATGAAATATTGTTAATAGGTTGTAAACTTGTTAGAAACCTTTAAACAATTAATTTTGAATGAGATTTACTCATTTAAAATATTAAAATCTATTATTGTATAAAATGCAACAATGTACTTAAAAACACCTAATATACACTATTGCTCATATTGGATCTCATTCAAAACCACTGCTGATGTTGGACTCTATACAAAACCACTGTTTATAATTGAAAGTATTTGATGACTATTAAAACATGTGGATGCATTAGAATCACATGTATATTATGTACTGTTTAATTGGACCTGAAGACTGCTGCACTAATAACTAGTAATTTAAAGAAAATCGCCTTTAAAAGTATAAATGGATGAAATTTTGGAAACTATGATTTAAACAGAATCATTATATAGTGTTTTAAAAGAAAATCCTTTGGATATAATTTATAGATCATGCAAATTATGTAGACTTCCACCTTACAGCAGAAGCATTCTTTTGGTGCTTTGTAGCTCTTGCAAGTGTTCTGTAATATTGTGCAATACCTTCAGTGAGTGACAAGACATTAAATAAGGCAGAGTATGATAGACGTTTGGTACAGGTCACAAGGCACTCGGCCGGGTTTGCCTTTGACTCCGCATACAATATTAAATAGGCAAACATATCAGAAAGAAAAATGTATGATAAACAGATTATGATATGGCAATTTTCATATGATTTCAACCCAAGAAACCCATATCAGCCCGAGGGACGAAGGCCCTCCGGCTGATATGGGTGTCTCAGGTTGCTATGGGGTATGATATGAAAATCTCTATTTAACATACGCTTTCAAGGAGAAATAAGTAAAATCTTTTCTGTAGCTATGCTATTATACTGGGTAACTCTCAGAAAAACGCAAAGGCCCTGATCAATGTGCATAGATTTACAGGTTGAGGGAGTACATAGGCACTCTGGTCTCTTTTTCCCTGGATACATATTTTGTTTTATTAAAGAGCTATAAATATTAAATGATTAAAATGTGCAATAAAAGCCAAGGAGCTAGCGTGCCGATATCACACAATATCGGCACACTTACTTGATATTGCACACTTACTCGGATGCCTTCTCATATTACCATTACATTGCTATTGATGACGTAATGCAGTGACGTTGCGCCAAACCTTGTCAGGCACATTGGTAAAATTCACATTTTTGTTATTAAAACAGTGTTTTAAAGGTTAGAAACACCGGGAAATGAAATAAATATTTATAGCTATAAAATAAAAGGCTTATTACACTGATATTGGTGAATATTGTCCCTCAATGGGAAATCTACGGACGCTCGCAAGCTCACATCTTTCAATATCCCAACTCGAGACAATATTCACCAACAGCAGTACAATAACCCTATAATATTAACATTCTTTTATTCCATGATTAACATCTCTAACATAGCTCCATGAATTTCTTTTTTCTATCCCCTGGGGTATTTTGTAGGGATATGTCACTGTAATACTTTCACTATTATTTTTAGTGTGACCTGACAATGCCATCATGTGTTATTGTCAGAGACACTGAAAACATTCTGAGCTAACCTAATAAACCTAAGTATTAGGACAGACAGGCCTGCATAAACAGTGAAGATCCAGATCAGATGCCACAGAAAGCAGCATCTGATCAAGGTCAACACTGTTTGTCATTTAGTCAAACAGTTTTAAATGGCTCAAGAGGTGGTGAACTTGTCAAACTTTTAGGACAAATATGATAAGGAGTTAAGGTTTCCCACTATTAAGGATTCATACAGGCTAGGCTCTATCTTTTTTAACATGATATATACAGAAACCTACTGACATTTGATTCTGCTGTCTAGATGCAAGATGTCTAAACTGCTTAACCATTGCCACTCTCTGGGCAAATTCAGCAGTCAACAGTCTGATGACATTTTTCCTTTTTTTTTCTAGAAAATAGGCTTTGACATTTCATGCAAATTGACTTCTGAGAAGACAATTTGCATGAACTGTCAAAACCTATTTGCTGAAAAAAATAAGACAAAACCTTTTAAAATGTTTTCTGCTGAATTTTTAACAAGAGTAGCCTTATATATGTAGTAAGCAAAAATTCTTAAGTTTATGCATCAGTTCACTTTCCAAATGCAACAATTTTATAAAATCATATGAAAATGTCAATAATGCAGTATTTTAGCTCTATATTTTTTTCTAGTGGTCTTGGGTTTGAATACTACTGGAATTCTCAGCACAGAAGCAGACCAAGATGCAAGCTGAAAAAGGAGGTCAACACAAATTTTGACCACTGAGAACTCTACTGCACATGCATATTATAGTACGTATCCTAAAAATTAAGACAATAAGAACAAACTATTTCACTTTTGTTAATCTGTGGAAGAGAAGTCACCAATTTTTGCAAAGGAGGCAATTATTAACTAATGTGAAATGTGAAAGAAACTAAATTTGCAACAGGATGCAAATTACAAGGCATTATGAAAACAAGCCTATTCAAATATACTGAAGATTTTACCACCAAAAAATGAAAATTTTCAGATAAAAATTCTGATATTTTCTTACTTCTGCTTAAAACATAAATTGTGGTTACCTGTCAGAACTGTCTTGCCAAGGCTGTTCTAATGAATACCCACAATCTATGTTTTGGAGCAGAAATAAGAAAAATAATAAATATCCCTGTAAACCCCAGGTTTACTATATTAAAGTGGGGTTTAAGGGGTCAACATTATATAGGCATGTTTTAGTGATGGCATCCCCTTTAGCAAAAATGTTTACTTCTCAGCCTTACCATGAAATTCTTACACTTGAACCCCTAGTTACAACTGCAACAGATGACATTCTCATTTTATGTTTCTATTTTTCAGAAAAAAAATATGGCTAAACATTTGATGCATGAAATGTCAAGCCATAGTTTTTTTTTAAAAAACAACAAAAAACAAAAGATAATCCACATGACATGTCAAGCCTAATTTTCAAGTAAAATGAAAAAGAATGCATTTTTAAAATGTATTCTGTTGTTCTTGAAGGCACTGTAAGGGATAACCCTAGCATAAAGACACCAAGTAGGGTATTTGACAAATAGTGGAGCCGCTGCTCAGGGTCTCTACTGTTTGCAAAAATATTAGCTATTTTTTCTAGGAATATCTAAATCACATAGCCTGGCATACCTTTAACTGAAATTGGACTCTTTCAATTTATAGTGTGGGGAGTTTATAGATGGCTTAAAAATTGCTCATGTCCTCTGTTCTTGTGTTTGTCTTTTATTTTTTTTTAATGCTAATACATTTTAGCATCATTACAGCACTAATAATAACTAACCTGCTGACTCTGAAGTTTTTGTCTGTTCCATGGATAGAATGCTTCATCTGCCTCAACTGCCTCTTTGAGAAATTGTAGTCTGTCTTTATTCATGTTTGCTTCAACATTCTAAAACAAACATTATAATGTTTAGCTTGCTAGATTAGGGTGAACAGAGACACCTGAAAGATGTTGCTGCCATTCTGGCATGTAACTCCCAGTTTTAAAGTTTTCAAATACTAGTGAGACAACTTTTCTACAAACGTTGTCTCCCTGTACAGTTTTAAAGTTTTCAAATTCTAGTGAGAGCTTTTCTGCAAAATTGTCTCTCTATAGGGAGACAACTTTTGCAGATAAGTTGTCTCACTAGTATTTGAAATATAGGGAGACAACTTCTGCAGAAAAGTTGTCTCACTAGTATTTGAAAACTTTTAAAACTGTACAGAGAGACAACTTTTGCAGAAAAGTTGTCTCACTAGTATTTGAAAACTTTTAAAACTGTACAGAGAGACAACTTTTGCAGAAAAGTTGTCTCACTAGTTTTTGAAAACTTTAAAACTGTACAGAGAGACAACTTTTGCAGAAAAGTTGTCTCACTAGTATTTGAAAACTTTTAAAACTGTACAGAGAGACAACTTTTGCAGAAAAGTTGTCTCACTAGTATTTGAAAACTTTTAAAACTGTACAGAGAGACAGCTTTTGCAGAAAAGTTGTCTCACTAGTATTTGAAAACTTTAAAACTGTACAGAGAGACAACTTTTGCAGAAAAGTTGTCTCACTAGTTTTTGAAAACTTTAAAACTCTACAGGGAGACAACTTTTGCAGAAAAGTTGTCTCACTAGTATTTGAAAACTTTAAAACTGTACAGGGAGACAACTTTTGCAGAAAAGTTGTCTCACTAGTATTTGAAAACTTTAAAACTGTACAGAGAGACAACTTTTGCAGAAAAGTTGTTGCACTATGCACTAGTTTTTGAAAACTTTAAAACTGTACAGAGAGACAACTTTTGCAGAAAAGTTGTTGCACTAGTTTTTGAAAACTTTAAAACTCTAAAGGGAGTTGTCTCACTAGTTTTTGAAAACTTTAAAACTCTACAGGGAGACAACTTTTGCAGAAAAGTTCTCACTAGTTTTTGAAAACTTTAAAACTGTACAGGGAGACAACTTTTGCAGAAAAGTTCTCACTAGTTTTTGAAAACTTTAAAACTGTACAGGGAGACAACTTTTGCAGAAAAGTTCTCACTAGTTTTTGAAAACTTTAAAACTGTACAGGGAGACAACTTTTGCAGAAAAGTTGTCTCACTAGTATTTGAAAACTAAACTGGGAGTTACTAATTCAGCAGCTGACTTTCTGAAATACTTTCCTAAAAAACACTGTTTGAAATTTCATGCAAACCATATCCTAAGGAGACAATCTGCATGAAATGTATGTCACACCCTATTTTCTGGGAAATATAAGACAAAGTAAAAATTATCATTTGCTGAATTTGCTAAGACAATGCTAAAGTTTAACTAAATAATGTCACACTATAGTCACTGTTTGTATATGACAATCTGTATCAAACAATTGCTCCAATTTAAGCATAAGTAAACTAGAAATGTGTCCAAAGGACATGGATGCCTCCGCCTGAACAACTAACATGCAATTGCTAACGCCATCTTGGACGTGAACGGAGAAGGATAGATGGAAGGATGGACAGGGGTAACACTATATGCCCTTTCCACCATTCTTAGAATGGCAGGAACACTATATGTCCTTTCCACCATTCTTCCAATTGTGGGGCATTAACAAAATCAAACAATGAAATATTAAACACATCACTGTCTGCTACAATGCCCATTTGACATGCACCTGACCCTGCTGCAACCTGTTCAACGAGAGCAAAACATAGATTGTGGGTACTCATTAGAACTGCCTCACCGAGGCAGTTCTAAAAAGTTCCCACAATCTATGTTTTTTTGCTTGATTAGTAGTTCATTCAAACAGCCGAGACTCAATTGCTCATGTCTGGGTTTTTGTATGGGGGTCTTCTTATTTTTAATTATCAACAATTATAAATATGAAATTCGATCATATCACTAGGATAAAATCATATATTGTAGTAGATGTAAGTATTTTTTAACCCAAAATTCATTATAATCTTAAATGTAGGCACAAATCCAAAACTGAATAACTCATTTTTTTCCCAAAACTGTAAGGGAATCATCAGCCAAATTGAAGTCAGAAGCTTGATTCATAGCTATTCTCTAGATCTGTCAATCAAGCTTCCCAAAAGGATTTTCAGAAAACCTACTCTCTGGCCTTGGTTTTTGTGTAAATGTGCAGCTGTCGGACCTCATCTGACACAAACTAGTTTGTCCATACATTACTTGTTACGGCTTATTGAGCTAGATTGTATAATTATTTTTTTTCCATTTAGCGTTTATAATACATACTTTAGTGGGGGACTCCATGGCAGGTTCAGGTGATTTCATCAACACATGGACATTCTATTTTTTAGAAAGTTTCACTGGCCTCTAGAAATAACATAAATGCAATTAAAAATCACAAGCTTTGGAGAATCTTTGGTTTTAGAATTCCCTCTTTAACCTTTGATACCAGATGTAGAGTTGTCTTTTTTCTAAAAATGTTATATTTAAATCAAGCACATGTTCTATCAATTTGTCCATCCCCATCCTCCTTCCCCTCCCCCCTCCACCCCAACCCTCCTTTTCCACCATCCATCGATCCATCCGTCCATCCATTCATTCATCTATGCCTCCCTCCTTTCCTCCCTCCATTCATCCAGCCAGCCATCTACCAATTATTTCATCCATCTACCCACCATTCCACCCATTCATCCACCATCCATCCTGGGTCTGTTTCTGTACTTACAAGAAGTCCCGCTATGATACTTTTCATTGGCTTATTTGAAAACTGATGCACTTTCTGGCGATCTTCCTTATAGAGTGATTTTCCTTGTCTCAGCAATTTCTCTCCAGCACTCAGAACTTCTTGCTCATGAAAGGTAAGAGCCCCCATACGCCAGTTTGTGCTGAAATATTATCAAGTTTAAATAATATTTACCCTAGTGCAACTGAATTTCATGACCTTTGTGTGAACTTGGTGGTGATTTTCACAAGGGGATGACATCATAAAATTGGTAGACCTCTTTGAATGAGAATTTATCCCTTGCCATGCAGAATAACTGAAGATGCCATGTGCCTTCTTATAATGTTCAGCATATCAAAAAAAACTGATCCTGGTTATTGATACAAAATCACATACTGAATGACAAACAGTGCAGATCTTCAGAAGCCAACAAAGAAAATAAGACACCTGAATCATGGGAGTTCTATTTACCCTAAATATTCAAACAGACATGTCTGAACAAAAAGTAAAGCTGATGAACCCAGATCAAGCTGCTCCTTATGTTCTTAACATTACGAAAACAAGCTTATTCAAATATACTGAAAATTTTACCACCAAAAAATGAAAATTTTCAGATAAAAATATTTCATATTTTTCATATTTCTGCTCAAAACATAGATTGTGGGTACTCTTTAGAACTGCCTCAATGAGACAGTTGTAATAAGTACCCACAATATATGTTTTTGAGCAAAAATAAGAAAAATAATGTATACCCCTGTAAACCTCAGTTTTACTATATAAAAGTGGGGTATAAGGGGGTCAAAATTCAATAGGCATTTTTTTGTGATGAAATAACATTTTAATGAGACTGCTTTCTGTTCAGTCAACATCTGGACACATTGTCGGTAAGTAAACATGAATTGTTCAAATTTTAGGATAAATACAGTTGTTACGACCGAGCACTCCTACCTTCGATTATCTGCCTTGGCAGATTACGCATAGCTTCTAAGTATATATTCAATCTCTGACAACTGCGTCAGGGAGTCGACTCTTTGGCTCAGTGGTTAGAGCATTGGATTTTTATCCAGGAGGACCGGGTTCGAATCCCACGAGAGACGGGAAATTTTTTCAGCTATGCTTTATTCCTTTGTTACAACTTTCATGTCGTAAGATGGGGGCTTGTCCGAAATTGGACTTTATATGCCGAAAATGGCTTCACGTCATCATAAATGATGACTTCCTTGAAAAATGGGTGTGTTACGCCCGAGCACTCCTACCTTCCATTATCTGCCTTGGCAGATTACGCATAGCTTCTAAGTATATATTCAATCTCTGACAACTGTGTCAGGGAGTCGACTCTTTGGCTCAGTGGTTAGAGCATTGGATTTTTAACCGGGAGGACCGGGTTCGAATCCCACGAGAGATGGGAAATTTTTTCAGCTATGCTTTATTCCTTTGTTACGACTTTCATGTCGTAAGACAGTAAAAAGTTAAAGTGTCAGAATATTTGCAGTTATTAATCCTTGTCCTGCTGAATCTGGATATACCCTTACTTTGCAGTGTAGATTCAGAGAAGTTAAGCCAACTGATCTAGATCTGCACTGTTTGTCACTAAGTATGTGAATTTGTATCCATACCCTGGATCAAGCAATCTGATTGACTGACAATTAGAAGTGGGCTTGGCATCTTAATTTATTCAGCATGACAAGGGTTAATATACCTTTTTGCCTTTAATATTCAGACACCTTAGCTCTGTTCCATATGCATCCTAAAATCTGAACAAATCTATCTGGCATATGGCTACTTGACGAAGTGTCTAAATGTTGTGATGGAATGGCAAAGAAGTGTATACCTTGACCAAACTGCTTCTAAAGAAGCAGTTTAATCTGAAGCCTCATTGTTTGCTCAGACCTGTCTCTCTGAATATTTAAAGTGAATAGGCTAATTATATTTTTATTTGTAGATTTGTTTTCTGTTTACTGGTAAAATGAAGTAAACTAAGGTAATTAGCATGTTTGTTAATGTCCAAAGTCCAGTTTTTCAAAATATTAGCTTGAAAAACTTTTGAGTCTTTGTGAAAGCAAATATTTTGTAAACATAATATAATATTAAATACACAGAACAAACTTGGTAGACCTTGAGTCTCAATATATATACTGGGCAAATCATCTAACCGGCCACTTTTGTTTTCTCTGTAAATCCTACTAAATGTGAATGGATTTAAGTTAACTTGGTCTAAAATGATTTTCCAGACATTGTAATATGATTTGCTGGCAAGTATTGGCATTTTGGAAATTTTAAAACGCAGTTTTCTAGCAAAATTTAAAAAGCATTTAATGCGCATGTGCAATCCTTAATTCTATGAATTTCAATTCCAAAAAATAGACAGCCACAGTTGAAACTTCATCACTATTAACAATGAAAACATTAAAAACTGCAGCTCTGTCAAAGAGCAAAGCAAGAAAATGACAATGAGGTTTCAATTTTTTTTTAATTTTGTAAAGTTCCATTCACCTCAATGGAAACTTAGTCAGTAATGCAAGAACAATTCGGCCATTCCATTTCCGGTCTGCTCTTTTGAGTATTGCTATCTTGATGATTTATTCTGTGAAAAATCTTAAAGTTTATCAGCTATTTTTTTTTTTTTTAATAGAAAACGTCAAATACCATTTATGGAGATTTAAGCCAAATGGTGGCCAGTTAGAACTTTTTACTTGTATGTATATATATATATATATATATATATATATATATATATATATATATATATATATATATATATATATATATATATATATATATATATACTAAGAGTCAGTTTTAAAGCTTTCTTCGTTCCGGAGAAGAAGATTTTTAAGTGGTTTTACCATATATGGGCATGGCAGCCATCTTAATTAATGGACCATGACTATTTGTTTAAATTTTCAATCCCCCTTTAACAGAAGGCTACACATGATGTTTGAAATAAACTGGCCCAGGGGCGTCAGTGGAGAAGTCGTTCAAAGGTGTGGATGGATGACGACGGATGGCAAGTGATCACAATAGCTCATCCTGAGCCATCGGCTCCAGTGAGCTAAAAAAAGGTCATCATAAAAGGTTCAAATATTTATAACTACATTTATATAAACGTTAAACACTTACTGTATGCTGATGCGTATATTGTTTCCCAATCTGTCATTCCATTCATGGTAGCGTCTTCTCACACACTCTACAACTTCTTCAATCTTAGCAACAGGGTCAAAGGCAACAGAGCCCTTGTACATGCCCAGCAACACAAATGTACAGTCACTGTGCTAAAAGTACAACATTCAAAATTACTATTTACCATAAATATTGGGACACCTTAACTACTTATCATAGTTGTTTTAAAATTTGAACATGTTCCTTTTACTATATTGTTGATGTGTCTAAAACAATGTTGGATGATTCGCAAACAAAGTTGATCATCTACCACATTATTTAGTGTATGATCAATGCCTACATTGTTTGTTCAAGCCTGTCTGTTCCTATACTTAGAGTTATCATAGCTCGTGTTAAGATACTTTTTTACAATTGAAAAGTATTGATGTTTTTTCTTATTTTGCCACAAAAACATGTGGTGTGTACGCATTAGAAGCGCCTCGCTGAGGCACTTCTAATGAGCACCCTCAACATATCTTTTTTGGGTAGAAATAAGAAAAATATTTACCTGATACCTTCTCTTTTCTAGACCTATGGTTATTATGTTAAATGAGGTTAATCATAAAAAGAACATACTGAACACATCTACAAACAATCCATGATCAGTTTGAGTTCACTCAGCACTAGTTTACTGTCCCTATACAGAGACAATAACTACTGTAGAATGGACTGATAAAACAAATAGACCTTACAAGTGCACAGAGCCCCAGGGTCATCTTGGCCTTTGGTGTTCTACTATGTTATGTATGACAGGTCCCATGAAAAACTAATGATTTACTCACCAACTTGCATTATGCAAAAATGTGATAAGGAAGGGATCAGATCAGTCTAGCAGTCTGTGATTATTCAAGCCCTGATTGTATGTATAATTTTACTGGCAAACAAAGAACACACAAAAGAATGAGAATCAGAGTCTCGATTTTATTTTATTAAGTCTCTTCATAATAAGCAATGTAGTTTGTAAAGCTGCAAATATCTTACAAACACTTTGATGTTGACCTATATTGTCTGCAGAGGCCTGTTAGCTCAAATGTTAGTGATAATATGGAATGCTTCAAAGATGCTGTTTTTTTTTCATATCATTTGAACATAGAACACCAACCTTTATTAAGATACTGGCTACAGTTTCAGCTAGGTGGAGTATGGCAGGTTTCTCAACTACACTAACATTGTCACTCATGTGGTATGGTATGACAACAATACTCCCAGGACTGATAATCAGCTCAGACAAACCCTGTAAAACAAACATCATTTACCTGTTTACGTGTACACTAAATATTAGAACACATTAACCTATTCATGCCTAGCTTTCTACAAAAGGGATACTGACAAACAGAGTAGACCCTGATCTAATGCCACAGAATGGGGCATCTGATCAGGGTCTATTCTGTTTGCATTAAATACAGGATTTTTTTTATAAAGTTTGGTTATATAAAAAAACAGACACCCTGCTATTTGAAAAGGACCTTAAATGCATAAATACAGCAAAGTCCACCTGGCATAAATGGGTTAACTCTTTAATATCCTTGTCCTGAAATTTGAATAAGTCCCTTTCGCTACCTGCTGATATGTGTAAACTCTACTAGATGAGTGACAAACAGTGTAGACCCCTGCTGCATTCTGTGGTTTCTGATCCAGGTCAACTCTATTTGCTCAAGTTAGGCTGTCTGAATATATATGGAAAATAGGGTATTCTAAATATTTGAACATTTGAATAAATACTAGTTGCTATCTTTCCTCTCAAATGAAGCAAATGGAAGTAAACAAGGATGCAAAGCAAAATGAAGTAATTTAACCCTTGTCCTGCTGAATAAATTAAGATGCCATGCCCACTTCTAATTTTCAACCAATCAGGTTACTTGATCCAGATTGTTGTTATAAATTTGCATACTTGATGGCAAACAGTGCAGATCCAGATCAGTTGGCTTTTTCAGAAGCCAACTGATCTGGATCTACACTGTTTGCAAAACAGGGTATATCCAGGTCCAGCAGGACAAGGGTTAATATGTTTACTACATCTGCATTCAGTGATACATATCTCTATAAATCCTCAGTTTTACCATATAAATCTGGGGAATTAAGGGCAGCCTTTTGATGAAAATGTTTCTGTAATGTATAATGTACAAATGAATTTCGTGACCCTACACAAGTAAATTTAATTTTCTAAAATCTGTGTTAGGTTTAGACAATATTATATATGATATCCCTGTGAAAAAGTGTGGGTGGTTTTTAGCTTTTACTGCCCTTCCAATAATGTTTCTGTTTATATTAAACTGATATTCTGTATGTTTGCCTACATTTGTATAGCCTTGCTTTCATTGACTGTATTTATCATAAATATTTAGATAGACATGTCTGAGTAGTTTTAGACACACCACCAAGTAGTCAAATGAGCTAATTTTAATTTTTAATTAGGTAGAGTAATATTTCCAGACACACAAAAACCTCGATGACTCCAACATTGATTGCTTGTTTACCTTGGCTTATTCAAACTCATCTTTGAGTCCCTTGGAACTGCTCTTGATAGCTCAAGAAAACATATATTTAGGAAAATTTTCTTATTAGAGCAGAGATAAGATCAGACGGCACATCCATGCATGCTGATCAGTGTTCACAGACAGCCTGAAGACTCTTTGGGTCCTTGGCTACCCTACAAAGATTGATCAGACTGTGTAGATGTGCAGGCTGATCTGAGTTTTCTGATCTGACTTTTCACTGGGCATACATGCAATCTTGTAGGAAATGCTGTGCCCATATTCAGTTATGGTAAACATACCTGTTCCACTGGCACTTGGAAAATATTGAAGAGTCTTGCTGAGGAAGATACACCAGTCATATCTTGATCTGTAAATGGTGACCAATCAGAATGGTAAAGGAGTTCTTGCTTGGGTGACACATCTTTCTGATTGGTCAGAACTGCTAGAGGACTCCAAGGAAGCTTCTGATTGGTCAATATCACAAGCTTTCTGTGAGAAGCTGAAACAGAAATGCTAAATACTGTCAAGAATATCAGTCATTTATTTCCTAAATCCATGTAAACCAAACTACAAACAAAGCTACATGTACCTTAAAAATTTGACATTTCTAAGCCTGATAATGCCAAAAGATATTAAACATATACTGATAAAAGACAATATATGTGGAAACAAAGCCAAGCCATTATAGTTCTGTCAATCAGCAAGTATATCAGAAAATAGGTAAAAGTCCTGCACAAGTTATCAAATACATTACTTATCCTAAATATTCAACTTACTGTACTTTTACAAAAATTGAAAACATCTAGATAGCTAACAGTGCAGACCCTGATCAAAATTCCCCTTTAGGAGCAATCTGATCTGGGTCTTCACAAAGGCATGTGTGTCCAGATACTAAAGGTAAATCTGGTAACAACTCAGACCAAAATGTACACCTGCACAGTTAGAGCAAGCTCTGCCTCTTTCATACACAATATATTGGTCTTGTTGCCTTTATATAGCCATTACAAAAACTTGCCTATTCAAATGTATTGAAAATTATACCACCATAAAGATTGAAAATTTTCAGATAAAAACTCTTGATATTCTTCATATTCCTGCTCAAAATATAGATTGTGGGTACTCATTAGAACCACCTCGCTGAGGCAGTTCTAATGAGTACCACAATCTATGTTTTGAACAGCAATAAGAAAAATAATGTATACCCCTGTAAACCCCAGTTTTACTACATAAAAATGGGGTTTAAGGGGGTCAAAATTATATAGGCCTGTTTTTGTGATGAAATGTTTTAGACCCTGACCAAGTGCAAGTATGAACAAGCTGATTTGATGTTGCAGCTTATCTTGGTTTATGCCTGTTACTTGTGAGATAATTTTAATGGGATAGAAAACAGCATAAGATAATTACAGAAAATATGTGACTACATGAACTTCGTTAACTTCATTACCAGTAATAATTAATGGGATAGGCAAGCCTGAGCAGTGTAGACCCTGATCAGATGTGACATCTGATCAGGGTCTACACATTCTGTCACTCATCCAGTATTTTAGAAGATTGTAAAATTATACTGTCAAATTTTATAACAAATACTGTAAGGAGTAAAGGTGTCTAAATATTTGATGTATATGTGTAGTAATATCATAATTATGATATATAATGCAAGTGTCTGAACTAAGTGTGAATGTTAAATAAACATTGTGCAAATGTTCTGTATGGGGAAGAAACACTGAAATATGTAGTGAACAAAAACTTGAACCAACTGTTAAAACATCACCTTAGTAATTTAATGAGATATCTTTTAAGAAACAAAAAATATCTAACTCTATAGTTCATATCATCTGTAATCCCCCACAAAACAGAGCAATTAAATTAGCACATAGCAAATTTGGAAAAAGTTTATAAACAGGCAGTGAATCAAATATATCAAACTTAATGCTTCAGTCTAAATCAACTTATTAAAATCATATCCTGCTGTTCTGATTAAAATATGAGCCATGTTTTGCAAAACCTAGTGTTCAGTGACACATGCAGACAGCAAATGCCTAGATTATCCTGCACATTCATGCAGTCTAATCAAGATCTTTAGTCAATTCATTAATCACTGGATCCGGTTGAATATACTGCATAATAAACATGATCAGAATGTGCAACTACAGTGGCCATTTCATAACTCCAGATCAGACATTCTTTTCAAGAATATTAATATTTTTCTTATTTCTCCAGAAAATGTATGTTGCAGGTACTCATCAGAAGTGCCATTCACGGAAAACACAGGTTATTGCTGAGGCACTTCTAATGAGTACTCACAACATATGTTTTCATACAGAAATAAGGAAAATATTTACCTGATATTCCCTTTTATCTGGAGCTACGGTGACCTGGCTTTTTACTCTTCGGGCATATGTGAACAGCATCCGCACAGACTGATCAGACCACTGTCTGCTAACAGGATCATTAGACACTACAGAATGTATCAATGGAGAGCAAATGCTCAGATAAGACTTTGGGCATGTGTGGGATGAATCTGGCCCTGAGTTTATAAAACTTTTTTCATGCTCAACTCAGCTGAGCATGAAATTTTCTCAGCTAATAAATACGAAAATGCCAACTAGTTGGCATTTTCATATTTATTAGCAGAGAAATTTTCATGCTCAGCTATGTTTAGCAGGAAAGAATTTGGCATGGTTAGTAATTTGAGATTATTAGCATGAAAATTTTCATGCTCAGTTGAGTTGAGCATGAAAAAAGTTTTATAACCCCGGCACCTGAATTTGTGTATTTTGAGCATGTTAGCAGAACGGCTAAGAGCCAAGATTGTGCTATTCCGGATACAAGCATGAAACTTTCCACAATTGTTAAGGTTGCTAAGCCGATGATTTTCTGATATAGAACCACCTTTACAAATTTCCTCTGCGCATGCGCGGAGTAAAATTCACTTCCGTTGTATACAATTTGCACCAAATTTGAGTAAACTGGTAAATACTTGCAACTGGTGTCAATAAATTTGACTCAGAGGGTGCATTATGCCTTCATATACCTTATAATTATTACCCTGACAATGATGGATAGTTCTGCGCATGCGCAAAAACCTACTTCAGGTTTAGTGTATAATTTCTCCTACGTTTTACTGATCAATGGGACAAATGCGTGCCTTCTTTTAAACAGATATACATGCTTTACATGATGCCCATCCTTACAGCTTTACGAGTTATAGTAGATGGAAAATGGAAACAGGACACTGACTAACAACGTATGTATGCGCATGCGCAAAACATTACATTTCAGTCACCAATGGTTTAATCAACTTTTGCACCTAAACTCGCGACTTTGAACTTCCTAATGTCTAAGAATATCTGATTTGATCATTTCATAAAATTGTGCCTGTTATATTTTTGGAGATCATTTACAACAACACGAATAAACACACACTTAGTTTGGTCCCCCGACGTTTTTGGGGTGCGCATGCGCAGAAAAAAAGTACAGGAAACTTCTGAAATTTGTTTTGCGCTTCAGAAACTGTTTTTGATTTTGTGCTTAGATAGACATATCCACAGAAAGGCAAAGACCTAATGGCAGTTACCTTAACTATCACAGCCACCGTCACAGGCACAAAGAGCCGTGCATTGCAGGGCTGCTTTGTTGCACTTACAACGCTTAGTTTTGCAACCCTGGAGACAGCCACACCTTACTAATTCAAGTGAAGTTAATGATGCCTGTGGAATTGTGGTCCATCATGGACAAAACAATCCAGTTTCCTGTTTCATCCAACCCCACTCTTCTGGACTTGGTAATGCTGGCGAGAGATTCAGCACTTGTCCCCAGATATGGCCTCCCTGATACGCTGCTCTCAGAATATGTTGGTGCAATGCTGCTTGCGTAGGAGGAAGCCTTTCCATTGATCGACCCTTCTTTGTAAATAATTGCTTTCTAGCAAAGTCAATACTTGTGCAAGTACTTGTTCCGTCATACAGTAGTATGACGAAATGTTCAATGCTTGATAAACAAGCTGTAGATGGCCTTTCTGGAGCTTTGCCAAGTTTCCCAAGCACTCCGTTTACCATGGCCAAGGAAGGAAGAGGTTGTGTCACAGCCTGTTAGCGCGTGGAAGAATGGAAGACATTTAGATTTCCTTCTTCCTATCGCTTGTGCCACTAAATGAGATGCAATGTATTTTCGATGTTTTCCAACACCAAAGTCAAACCAAAATTCATCTATTCCAAGTTGTTCAAAGACAGACACAGCTAGCACTACAACATCTGTATCAACAGTGCGAACAATCATTTTCTTATGCCCTCTGCTCGCTGCATCTGCAGCATGAACAAACATCCTTGTGTCTGTCTCTTCATGCAAACATGGAGCAAGCGATGTTGTATCTTGAACTGGAGAAACCAACATTTCAATACCATTTGTGACCACGATCTCCTTGTTTGAATCGGACGCCCAAGCAGAAGAAACCTGTGAGATAGTGGAATAATTATTCTTTATTGTCATCAACGCGCAAGAAATCTTGCCAGTTCTTTGGAACGGCTGTTGATGGGGTAACCGTTCGACGGATCCCTTTTCCACGCTTCACTCGTGTTGCGGACTTCAAACTGTCAACTTTATATGTGTCCCAGACGATATCTACTCGGTCAACTGCATTTAGTTGCGACATGATATATGGTTTGAAAATATCTTGGGCGTACTGTTCAAATGTGGTAACTCCAATAGGTTTGAGCATCTGAACAATTGCGGCCCCATCTAAAATGATTGCACTTATTTCCTGAGGAGATTCTGTCACAAAAGGGACAAGTGTGTCAAAACAGACAAGTAAATCTGATTTTGCAGAGAATCGTAATTTTCCAGAGTCAGACAAAGACGGTGGAAAGGCTTGGTTCTCGTGTTTGAAGAATTCATCAACATCACCACCTCTATGCTGACATCCGATGTATAGTTTGGAAAATAGAGCAGTGTCATTCTTGGCAAGGGCAAGCTCAGTTTTGCCTTTCGTTTGCGCCTTCTTATCCTGACTGTTAAATAGTACCAACTTATTTATACTGTCATACAGTGGCGTCGTTCTGTGAAAGAGCCTCTCCTCAACAAATGTATCAAACTGCTCCTGACCGATTTGTTTGATTTCATCTACAGTTTTCCGCATGGCTAAGTCAGCAATATCTTTCGTGTCAAGAGATATTATATCACTACTTGCTTCCAGAAATGGATTACCAGATTCTTCGAAGTAGGATACCAAAGCAGTCACTTGTTCAAAGAATGTTTTCTGAACAGCTCCCTGTTGTTCATGGTGACGTGTTTCATCGACATCTTCGGTCTTTAGCTGGTCTTCAAATTCAGCAATTATTCTTGTGATCTCTGGACCCGCCAGCATCCATCGACGGAGTGCACCGGGATTTTCTGTTAAACCCACAGCTCCTCCATCTGCCTTGACATATGCATTGTTTTGTTCATGTGCGTGATCTATCGCGATTGCGGAAAAGAATCTCTGACTTTTCTGAATCGTAAACTTGCCTGCCTTAAACTTGTTTGCGATTTCTGGATGTTTTGATTCAAGACCAATCATATCCCGTATATGAACTGGTAAATACCTTGCATAATTAGTGTGATCCAATGCTGACAGCCAAGGTGCAAGCTGTGTCAGTGAGTCGATGTATAGACCGAAATCGGATGTCCGGAGAATCTGACAAAAATCAAGATGGTGAGTATCAATTCGAGAGTGAGACTCCAGTATTTAAACTGTGGGATAGCCTGTTGCTGCTGCAAACACCAGCCATCAAAGTCTAACATGTCATCAGGGCTGGCTGCAGTCTTGTACTCTTCATATGCATGTTTTTTGTAAAATAAACAATGTAGCGGCTGTTACCTGATGAGCATGCCTAGTCCTAGTTATGTGGCTGGCTTTAAGGAAAGAATCTGCCATACCAACTTTAGCAACCCTTGCTTGTACAAGACAGTCTGTCCAACCACTGCCATCCAGCCATCCACCGAGGGCTTTGAAAGCTGCCATCTCGATATGAAGACCTCCTAACATTACCACAAATTGGTCTTCACCAAATTGCTCTGGCCAGTTCCACTGTACTTGTTTGGCAATGGCATAGAGGGGTTGATCAAAGGTAACACTGGAATTTGGCCGGGGTTGAGAAATTGGACTGCCTTTCTAACAACACTCATTGAGTGCCTTATCATTGCAGGAGAATGAGCTTGTTTCTTGAACAAGGGGAGCATAGCTCCAGGAGAAATACTTTGAGACAGCTCATTATGTAAACTGGCATGGTAAGCTGCCCAAGATATGTATTCATCCTTTTGTACATCGCCCTGCGTCAGTTTTTCGAAAACATTTTCTAGCCAGCTTTTTTCGCATTGAAAGGCATTTGGTAAAGACATACCGTTTCCTATAAGATCGCCATTTTGGGGCGGTACCACGGGAGTAGATGATGGGAGAATCAAAGGTGGTACAGTTGTGTATGATTCTTGTAAAGTGTTAATGGCCTTGCTGGTTGAGGATGTTTCAATGACTACGACATCACGAGATTGGCCCTCATTTTCAGCTGTTGGGTGCTGAAACATTGATATGCCAGTATTTATGAAAATGTTTCAAGAACGGTACAACGTTTCCGCTTAAATCATAGTTTAACTGCACCTATTACAATTCAACGCATGTTCGGTAACAGACCAAAACAAGCAAAAATGGACCACGCATTCAACAAAAAATGGACTGCGCATGCGCAATATACATTTTCCAAGTGAGCTGTATATCTGGAAACGCTTTGTCAGTCAAGCTATGCAACTGTACCAAGTTTCATTATTCTTATAAAAAGGTAGGCCATGGTGTTGTATCTTACACAATTTTCATGTTTATACCAAAAATGGGTTGCGCGAAAATGCACTGCGCATGCGCAGTGAACATTTGTCAAGGTGGTTCTATATCTAAAAATGCTTAGTCGGTCATGGTCTACAACTGTGCCAAAAACCATGCTTGTATCCGGAATAGCACAATCCATTGAAAATATGGCTCTTAGCCGTTCTGCTATGTTGGAAGACATCGTTTTGCTTGGCACAGCCTATAGGCTATGTTGACACATTTTTGCTTGATCATTGGGAAAACAAAGACTTACACGCAACACTGACAAGAGATTTACAGGAAGGTGCAGGTGAAACCACTGGACAACCTTGAACTCTCACATTTACATCTGAAATGAAAGTAAACATACTGCATTTACCCTACATGTAAGTATTTGGACAGACAGGCCCAAGTCAACAGTCTAGACTCAATCAGATGTTACAGAATGTATACCACTCATCAAGCATTTTTAAGACCTATCAATAGGTAGTAAAATGGAATTTTCAAAATTTAGGGCAATAATGGTCTGATAATATGAAAATAGGCTTAGCCTAAATGCGAGCACAGCACAGACCTATATCTGCACTCTTCAAAAGTCCTTCACAGCATCATTAAAGAATGAATATCAGTATATAAAAATATTATATAAATCAATAATAAATAATAAAAATAATCAGCAAAATATGTTCGTGACACTTATTGACACTCGTTTAGTCACTTCGTGAGACTTATTAGCGAGACCCATAATCAAGTCGGGCCAACTTCCGGGGACAACTTCTGGGAAGAAAAAACGAAAGAAAATTGGTCAGAGTGATTACTGCTGAAAGTATATATCATTGTATGTTACTTTTCATATTCTCTACCGTAGAGCTCACTTTGTTAGCGCATCGCGAGCCATGCTCGCTATTAAAGTATGCCAATACTTAGGCACACAAGCAATACAGACAAAGAAATCATCAAATCATTGTGAAGATATTTTAGATGAAAACATTATTTACGGGTGCTCAAAATGTTTCACAATATGACCCTTGTAATGCAATAGGTGACCGATTCTCAATACATGTATACACAATTTACCATTCTGTTAAAAAAAATATTTGATGAATTTTATGCCAGATGTGGTAAAGAGTTTTTACTATCAGAAACTTCTAAGAGACACAGTGCAGAGCAAACTGCAAAACCAGAGGTGATAAATATATAGTAAAACAAATGTCAAAAAGATTGCCTTTGGAAACAAAGAACAGATTACAGATTAGAAAATGGGAGTCTCAGTTTTACTGAGACTCTTCATAAGCAGTTATGAAGTTTGCAGCACTGCTTACCCCCCTCTAGTGTATACATGAGCAGAACTTCATTTTCAAAGATACGACAATGGACCCAATGATCCCAAAGGAAATGAAATATAATCTGCACTATGTAAAACTATTTGTATACTGGACTGCCTACTGAAAAACAGAGCAGTCTAAAATAGCAATTGCAATTTATATCTTACCATAATAGCCCTAAATTTTTGGACAGACTGCCCTGAGCAAAACAGTGTAGACATAGATCAGATGCTGCAGAATGCAGAATTTGAGGTCATGTACTGTAAAGAATTAAGGGGTCTCAATATTTTAGGGTAAGTATGTACTATAGATAACAACACATGAAATTTCATGTGTTGTTATTTATAGTACATTATTGCATAAAAAGCAGTGTTGCACATTATTAACAGCCGTGCATTAAACGGCGAAAAGCTGTGTATTAACAAGGAAATTCATGCGCTATTAATGCATGGCTACGAAACTTTCAATATGATCATACCGGGGCCACAGATTTTCTTTACATTGTGTCTGCAGTCAATCTGAATGAAATGTCAAATTTTCTTTTCTAAAACAAATAACGAAAGTATCACTAATGTTCTATAGATTTGCTGAATGTCAAAGATCAAAATGCATATGAGAGGGAATCTGTAAAAACCTGCAAACTAGTGTTACTGGAATCTGAGACTGATCTCTTCTTTTCTATGTAATTACCCACCAACAAGATTCATTTGGCCAATGTTCCAAGTGCCATCATTCCAGACCTTGAGACCCTTTGTATTAAGCAGGTCCTCAACTACTGCCTTGACAGCTATGTATTCTAATGAAAACAAAGCCATTGTATCACTGGCCATGTTTAATCCTGGTGCTGCTGAACCTGGATATACTATGCCTGTGCAAACAGTGTAGATTCAGATCAATCAACAATGTTTGGCATCACCTATGTGACTTTGTTTCAACAACCTGAATCAAGTGTTCTGACTGGCTGAAAATCAGAAGTGGGTGTGGCATCTTAATTTATTCAGAATGGCAAGGAGATACATCTTATCAATGAATAAACCAACACTCGTAAAACTTTTATCGTGACTATACTATAGGGATCAAAATAGTGCAAGAAATAATGCAAAAAGTAGCAAATGTTTTCATATTTTATGCAATAATAGTGATCGAACATGGTTTTTCATGCATTAACATTTGCCAGGTCCCGCGGGAGTGTTGAAAACCGAGGCCAAAGGCCGCGGTTTTCAACACCTCCCAAGGGACCTGGCGAATGTTAATGCATTCAAAAACCATGTTCGATCACTATTATTGCATAAAATATGAAAACATTTGCTACATTTTGCATTATTTCTTGCACTATTTTGTTTCACCTTTTCACTAATGTCTCGCGAACGTAATTTCCCATGTACTATGCTCATTCTAGGGCTGGGCAGTACACATCTCATAACGGCAGCAAATCTGTGGCCCAGGTACGATGATATTGAAAGTTGCGTAGCCGTGCATTGACAGTGCGTGAATTGCCTTGTTAATATGCCCCTTTTCGCTGGTTAATGTACGGCTGTTAATAACGTGCAACACTGCTTTTTATGCAATAATTTGTGTTACAGTAACATATGTTAATCTGAAAGCTGTTGGGCTAGTTACATATTGACTTTTCTGCATAATAAGGTGTACCAATATTATCATACATTTACTAGAGAATATGTTCATTTTGCATCTGTGATACTAACATGGCTTTCAAGCACATATCACTTGTGGAGCGCAAAAGGTGTGATAATGGGACATGCGGGCGATACAGCTTTTTTGTCCGGGCAAAAATCCCGTATCACCAGGTCACATGTGTGATACGGCTTTTTTTGCCTGGGCAGAAGACCCATATCACCATATTTGGAGCACTCGGCAGTCTTGCCTTTGACTCTGCATACAATATCAACTAGGCAAACTTGTCAGGAAGAAAACTATATGATAAATAGATTATCATATTGTACACCATATCAATCCTTGACCCATATCAGCCCTATTTATTACGCTACCTTTTATATTGGCTGGAATAATTCCTACATCAGTGCCAATCACGTTAACTGTCTTCAAGTTACTGTTAGAACTAAGGAGGTAGTATAATCCTTTCTCTGTAACATTTCTGCAGCCCATTAGAAATATCTGTAACAAAATACCATTAAGAAATCATGCCTATTCAAATATATAGAAAATTTCACCTCCAAAAATGAAAAATTTCAGATAATCTATATTTTTTGAGCAAAAATAAGAAAAATAATGTCTACCCCTGTAAACCCCAGTTTTACTATATAAAAAGGGGGTTTAAGTGGGTCAAATTATATAGGCATGTTTTCCTGATGTTAACTATTAGAAATACTTGTTTCCAAAACAAAAAAATAAGCCCATTACAAACAGCAGAAACAAACAACAATACAGTACAAATATCTACAGCTTTAAAACACCTATTATTACAGGGCCAACAAAACTGGCAATTATAAATAGTTCCACCCCATATCTAAAACTGTCACCATTTCAGAGATACTCTTTGTAACTGTATTGAAAGAATAGGCCCTTATGACATAGGCAGGCAGTTTGTTTTCTAGGAGTAACAAAAATATCATCAAACTGACTTTGTTGACAGCTGAATTTGTACAAAAAGTTCTGTAGCTTAAATTTGTACAGTGCACATCGGCTTTATGAATACAGAAAGATCTTACCACCACTCTGCAAATGAATTGTCAGTCTAGTCTGAGCTTCACTACCTGCATTTAGCATATCAAACTAACTAGATAAATTTGGTAGATCTTCCACCATTTTGTACAAAGGAGACAATGTTTGTTGATTGTTTCCTATTTCCTGTACACCCAGTCCCTTCCGAAAGAGGTCTACTCTAGAAGGAACGAATTTGCTCCCAATGGGAGCTAGTTCTTTTGTTTTAAAGTAGACCATTTTTTTCAGAAGGAAGGCAAAAACAAACTTGAGCATTATCTCCCATTCAAGTGCATCAATTCCCCTTAAGTCAGATTTTCCCCATAAAACAGTTTTCATTCAGTTACCCGTATGAATATACCCAGTTGGAATCCAG
The DNA here is from genome assembly GCA_964016985.1 of Anodontia alba. Taxonomy (NCBI): domain Eukaryota; kingdom Metazoa; phylum Mollusca; class Bivalvia; order Lucinida; family Lucinidae; genus Anodontia; species Anodontia alba. Next base: position 19,283,593 of record OZ024829.1, read on the forward strand.
GTGGAAATGACACGTACTTCTGTAGTATATTCCTGGCATATTCGTTCTGGAGGTTTACTATTTTAAAGAACAGATGGAGTTTTATTTTTAGTAAAAGATCAAAGGAAATTGACCTATTCCAGGTGTAAAATGGGTGGTAATATTTAAATTAGTCTGATCCATATGCAAATTTTATTTTTCAGAATCCAGATGTAATACAGGCGTAATGATGGAGCCTCATGTATTGAACAAAATCCAGGCGTAATAATGGAATGGTCTGCCTCATGTATTTATCAAAATTATGTCTTGATTTCTGTGTCCAAAAATCCTGACATAATTTTTACATAAAATCCAAGCATACTAGAATTAAGTCCCCCTTGAGTCAAACTGAATATAAGAAAATTCCGAGCCACTGTTGAAATTTATTCAAATCCTATTTTTAGAGCAGACAGCAAATTTATTTGTAATTTATTTTTCAGGGAAAATTAGGCCTGATGAGAATCATCTGCTTTGTAGTTGATTAACCTCTAATGTCAAGCCTTAATTAATTTCCTTGAAAAATAAGAAAAATATATTTGATACTTGATGACATATGCAAATGTCATGACTGGCAGTTTAAGGGTTCAGATACTCAATTCTACAGAAAAAAGTATTATCATATCATCAAATGCTGATGCTGTAGTCTGATCAGGGACTACACTGTTTGCCATACATAAAGTAATATTTTATCTGGATTTTTTTAACTTTATCATGTCTTTTTTTAACTTGCTAATGCAGAAGAGAGAACTAAATGAACCTACCCCTGACTTTTAAAATGACTTTCTTTCCATTTCATTCTGCATTTTGCTTCAATCTAAAAGATTTGGCATGTTAAGTCTCTGTGAGTTTTACAAAGAACACTTGGTGAAAAATAAAGAAGTAAATATACACAAATATTTTTCCTTTGTTATTATACTAGCAATATTAAATAGAAAGATAATTGTTCAAAGTAAATATTCATAGAAATGCCATGTGGAGCAAAAACATGCAACTGGTGATTCCTTTGAGGTGTCAGGTTACATAAAGGTCAATGGGTCAATGAAGAAACTTTAAGTATTAATAATCTGCACAGGTTTTTATTCCAGGCGGACTTGGAAAAAGTAACAATGTTTCTGAAAGTTTAAGTAGTAATAATCAGGGCAGATTTTTATTCCTGGCAGACTTTGAAAAAATATGCTTGCATTATACTTTAGAGTATAGAAAAAAATACGTGTCTTGGCGTATTATGCCAGATTTTTCTAAAATCCATGATACTTCCACTTGAAGTCCGCTTGGAATCCAGCTGGATTCTATCTAGAATTTTCATATGGGTATGATTGAATCCTCTACTCACTTCTTTTAGGGTGGGAAACGCCTGAGTTATCCAGTAGAGACCTTCGTCTGTGATATAATAGCAACCTGAAAATATCAAGTCAATACTAATATACCATGTATCAGGTAAGTTTTGCATAACAAAATTATAATAACACCATTTGGTAGCTTTTGCATAACAAAGTTATAACAACATCACTTGGCCTTCACAAATCTTGTCCTTGGGCTTATGCAAATTATGTACGGTAAATGTCCTAAAAATTCGAACACTAAAGCGTCTGACAAAATGACATATGCAAACAGTGTGGACCCTGATCAGACTGCTCCTGAAGGAGCAGTCTGATCAGGGTCTACACTGTTTGCCATTCCACTAAATATTTAAAGAAACTGCTGCATAAAAAGCAATAATTAAGCCAAAAGAGTATGGAATAAAGTGTTCGAAATTTTAGGAAATTGACTGTGGCTGTGTGACGGGTAGCAGAGTTTTAGATAAGATCATTAGATGAGTACCGAGATAAATATATTTCTTATTTCTCTATGAAAATCTACCTGGAAGTGCCTTGGCAAGGTGCTTCTAATGAGACCCCACAATGGTGAAATAAAAAAAATGATCCTTTTCTGCTGATAAATATCCCTCATCTAGAGCTATTGGTTCTCAAATAAAAGCCATCACTAAACAGGATGAATACTCCTTCTTGCATAAAATCCTATGAACATAGCTGTTTGAAGCTATTCTTGAATGGACCAGAAGCCGTGTTCAAACAACAAAACCCATGCTCAAATCATGAAATACATGTGCTGTTTGAACATGGATTTTGAACTTTTGATATCACAAGAGGGGCCTTGCTTTGTTTAAGCTACGTTAAGTGATGTAACGCTATTGCCCTGAACTTAGCATTTTAGAATTTTATGATGATGTCAGAGGGTCACTGCGCAACTGGCATCATAGTAAACAACATTCTGAACTAGCCGCCACATTGGTTTGCTGTTGCATTTGAAGAGTTTATATGGAGTTTATATGGAGCTTTAGGGAGTTTTTGTCACAATTTGCCATTGGAATCGTAAGTTAAGCAAGAACAACAATCTTCCATGGTTATTTCATTGCAATAACATTTGCTTGGTCCCTCAGAAGATATCTGAATACTCAGCTAGCGGCCTCATTTTCAAACAGCTTCCTCGGGACCTGGCAAATGTTAATGCATGAAAAACCATGGGCGATCCCTATATTCAGTGCCATTTTTATACATAAAAACTATTTTTGTGTCATATCTTTGACAAATTCTGCAACACCTGCAAAGGAAGCAAGAACATTTACCTGCTAAAGAGATCCACCTTAAAGATGTTAGGGAAAGTTTGCAGTGATGAAGGGTAAACAAGAAGGCATCTGTGAGTTGTTCAATACCATCAAAACTGATTGTCACAATTTCTGCTCTCAGCGTTCTCAGATACTCCTGTAAAATATTATGAAGACCTTCAAACTATGCTGTATTTATCTAAATTAGTTTGATAGAGGTGCCTGAGCAAACAGAGTAAACCCAGATCAAACTGCTCCTGTCAATGAAGCATGAACATTTGAACAAACTCTCAATCGCATTTTAACAGTAGGATCAACATGAAATTTGGTGGAAATTGGCCAAGTGGTTTCTGAAGAGAAGTTTAACAATATCATGCTTTTATATATGCATACAGCACAGGAATAGGGGAAGATGACCCTCGCAAAATAATTTTTTTATTGTAACTTAAAATGTTTGCTACTTCAATCTTAAATTGTAAGTTTTAGACACTTCAGCTATTTTTGTCTTTGTGTGTGCATTCATTGCTCTCAAGGCTCATTCTTTTTATTATCTATTTATCTTTGCAAGACTGCAGGGACTTGCCAAGCTCTCATCTTCATTGTAAGTAAAGAAATGGTGGGAGAAGAGGTACTTCAATTGCATGTTTCCATTCCCACCTAAGCTACACATCCTATGTCTCTTTATAAGGCCAGACAACAAACACCAGGGTCTTCTTTCCCTGCTGGAGTTTCACATGGTCTTCTTTCCCTGCTGGTGGTTTACAAATTTCCTACTTTCTAATTTTGCCATGGCAACAAAACAAACAGACCACTGGTCATAAAACACATAAACTTGATAGACAATCATCAAATGATCATAACTGCCAAATATGGTTCACATCACATCATGTGTTATGAAGAAAATGCAATTTCAACATTTTGCCATTATAAGTCTAGTCATAGCAACCAAACAAATAGGCAGATCACCATAATTTTAGCTTTTTTAAATCCCCCGATCCAAGCAACAGTCCTACCTAATAAGGGACAAATCACTTCTCAGCTTTGGAGGAGTTCTCGTTTTAAAGTGTTAATGGATGGACAACTTGACAGACAGATGGATGGACAAAAAGTGATCACTATAGCTCATCCTGAGCATAGCAGTACTTAAATATCTATCTACTATACCAAAGAAAAGAGTCATTGATTGTACAATCACAGTGGATTATATATCAATTTACTGAACCCAGATATGAAACAAAAATTAGAAAATCTTATTTTTCATGTTAAACCTTTCTTTGAAAGATTATACTTTTAGACAAGTACGAGCATGTGAATTGTTGCAAAATTTGATAAGCAATTTGATATGATTGGTTACACCTGTTAGAGTTTCAGCCATGTTTGACAAGAGAGACAAATTTTGTGAAATTTGCCAGAGTAAGCGCATGATTAAGACTGCTTCACAGGACCTTCTAATTTTCATCTGATGATTCAAACTGGTTGTCTCTCAGCAACCAAACTTAAGCACTAACCAAAGTTTGTAGTCATAGAAGTCTGGTTACTCATAAAAACTGACTTTAATACTTGAATTAAAACTTACAACATTCACACATCCAGTGACTGAATTATTTATTCTATATCTTTTGTAAGGAAGGGACCTAATAATGCAAACATTCAGCACAATCACTTATGATAAACATTAGATGATATTAACTTGTCATAAAATCCACCACTAAATCAATAAAGACAAAGTCCAAATAATTCTTTCCACATTTTCATTTTTTTATTTTGTTTTTGTTAGTTTTCCACATATACAAAACAATTTTTACAGTTTATTTCCTACAAGTGGAAATTGTTTCTGGCAATCGCCAACAGGCCACTGCCTATTTCTAAAACTTGTAAAGTTACATTATTTTAGTGTCCACAAAAACTCAAATAAATGAACTACTGGACTTGTAAGTCTGACGTATTAAAAAAATATTAGATGATATGAAGGCTTGATCTTTTCCCAACAAAGAATTAGGCAAAACAACAGTTGTGTTTATTTGGTTAGAACAAATCAAATCATTGTACATCTGGAGAAAAAAACAAACGTCATCCCAACCCTGCCAGAGTTGTCATTCTTGTAGGCAACATGTTTTCTTGTCCTGTTCTACATTTCTACCAAGTATCATCAAAATATTGTGAAGAGTATTTGAATTACAGAGCGGACACGAAATCAAATTCAAACATAAGGGGCGATAATTCCAAAAGTAAGAAAGCCAGTGTTGTCAATCTTGTAACAAGTCGTCTCATCCTGTTCTACATTTCTACCCAGTAGTTAAAATAATCCATAGGGTATTGGAGTTACCGAGCAGACATGAAATCAAAACCAAACACAAGAAGGGGAGATAAATCCAATAGTAAGAAAGCCTGAGTTGTCATTCTTGTACACATAATATGTCATCTTGTCCTGTTTTACATTTCTACCATGTATCATCAAAATATTCCAAAGGGTATTCATGTTACATAGCGGACACAGAATCAAATTCAAACACAAGAAGGGGAGATTATGCCAAAAGTAAGAAAGCCAGAGTTGTCCTTCTTGTCAATGACATGTCGTCTTGTCCTGTTCTACATTTCTAGCAAGTATCAGAAAAAAATTCCAAAGGGTATTTGACTTACAGAGTAGACATGAAATCAATTTCAAAAATAAAACAAAGAGATAACTCCAAAAGTAAGAAAACCAGAGTTGTCATTCTTGTATGCAACGTGTCATCTTGTCCTGTTCTACATTTCTGTCGAGTATCATGAAAAATATTCCAAAGGGTATTTCTATCAAGTATCATAAAAATATTCCAAAGGGTATTCGACTTACAGAGCGGACATGAAATCTATTTCAAAAATAAAACAAAGGGAGATAACTCCAAAAGTAAGAAAACCAGAGTTGTCATTCTTGTATGCAACATGTCATCTTGTCCTGTTCTACATTTCTGTCGAGTATCATTAAAAATATTCCAAAGGGTATTTCTACCAAGTATCATAAAAATATTCCCAAGGGTATTCGACTTACAGAGCGGACATGAAAACAATGCATAATCACTGTTAAATACAACAAAGGGAGATAATGCCAAAAGTGAGAAAGGCAGAGTTGTCATTCTTGTACTCAACACACTGTCTTGTCCTGTTCTACATTTCTACTAAGTACCATCAAAATATTCTACTGGGTTTTTGAGTTACAGAGCGGACAAGAAATCTATTTCAAACAAAACATAGGGAGATAACTCCAAAAGTAAGAAAGCCAGAGCTCTTATTCTTGTACATAACAGGCTCGCTTGTTCTGTTCTACATTTCTACCAAGTATCATAAAAGTATTCCAAAGGGCATTCAACTTACAGAGCTGACACGAAATCAATGCATAATCACTGTCAAATATAACAAAGGGAGATAACGCCAAAAGGGAGAAAGGCAGTCGTCTTGTCCTGTTCTATATTTCTATCAAGTACCATCAAATGTTAGGAAAGGTATTTGAGTTATAGAGCAGACAAGAAATCTATTTCAAACAAAACAGTGATAACTCCAACAGTAAGACAGCCAGAGTTGTCATTCTTGTACGTAACATGTTGTCCGGTCCTGTTCTACATCTCTACCAAGTACCATCAAAATATTCTAAAGGATATTCGAGTTACAGAGCAGACAAGAAGTTTTAACTCGACGCCAAAGGAATCCATCCAAAAAATAATATGTCCCCCCACCCTTCAGTAGGTGAAGGTGTGGGAGAAGGGGGGGGGGGGGGGGGTGGGTGAGGGGGTGGTGGAGGGGAAAGGGGGACATAATATAATAACTACAAATTTTACTTAAATAAAATGACATGCAAATTTTCCCTGTCACATATTGTTCAATAAATGGCAAACCACTTCATTTAAAGACATAGCTAAAATGGGACCAAAAAATGTACACTCACTAATGATTTTATTGCACCTTCCTAGGACATTATGGTCAAATAAAAAGATGTCAAATTCTGCTAACGGAGTCTTGAGTAATAGAACTTATATGGTATAATACAAACTTTGATTCGTGCTTAAGTTTGGTTGCTAAAAGACAACCAGTTTTAATTTTCTTTTGGCCCCTATCTAGACACTATGCAAGAGAGATCAAAACATCATGAAAACATGCCTATATAACGCCTATATAATGTTGACCCCCTTAAACAACCATTTTTATATAGTAAAACTGGAGTTTACAGGGGCAAACATTATTTTTCTTATTTCTGCTCAAAAACATAGATTGTGGGTACTCATTAGAACTGCCTCACTGAGGCAGTTTTAACAAGTGCCCACAATCTATGTTTTGAGCAGAAATATGAAAAAATATCAGAATTTTTATCTGAAAACTTTAATTTTTTTGGTGGTAAAATTTTCAGTATATTTGAATAGGCTTGTTTTCGTAATGGCATGTCATAAAGAGGTGATCATGACATCCTAGCAAAAAGGGATAGTTTAAAAGCCTACTGATGTGTAATAAATATTTTGGAAGTTATATTACCTATGGATCAAAGAAATACATGTATGTCAGTACTAAATTCCCTTTTTGGGACTCTACCTGTCTATTGTTTATTGACAGTATGCCAGGCTTTGTTGTGCCTAGTCTCTTATCAGGGATAAGACTAAGGACCAAGACACATTTACTTTTAAGTCTTTAAAGGCTTTAGTTTCCGTTTAAATGTAATAATAGTAGTTTAGATGCAGCAATAAATCTCTTTAAATGCTATAAACATTTCTTTACTTTCAAGAAAGTTTACTTATATGCATTATCCGTTTTAACTGCAAAAATAAAAGTCATTTAACTGTAATAAAACTGATTTAAATATTTTGTTGACTGCAGTAGCAATTTGTTTAGCTGCTATTTAATTCTCTTTATAGGCAATAATATGATTTATATGGTAAGGTTTTCCTTTTAAATGCCATAACATTGATTTAACTGCAGAAACGTTATAAACTGGCATTAAAAACACATTTTACTAAATCAACATGTCAGGAAAGACCATCACAAAAACGTGCCTATAAAATTTTGACCCCTTAAACCCCACTTTTATATAGTAAAACTGGGGTTTACAGGGGTATACATTATTTTTTTATTATGCTAAAAAACATAGATTGTGAGTACTCATTAGAACCACATTGCTGAGGCAGTTCTAATAAGTAACCACTATCTATGTTTAGAGCAGAAATATGAAAAATATCAGAATTTTTCATTTGAAAATTTTCCTTTTTTGGCTGCAAAATTTTCAAAATACTTGAATAGGCGTGTTTTCGTAATGCTAATTTACATCGATGGTCATACAAATATAATAAATGGGCAAATTTGTAAAATGGAGCAATTTTCTGTGAAACATGGTGTTAAAATGTGTCTCTGGGGAATATAGGGAGAGCTAACAACCAGATAAGCCAGTGCATTTGCACAGTGTACTCTGACCTTTGCTTTCTGTTATATTCTACAGAATGACATGAGCCTGTAAATAGACAGCAGAGGCCATGTGTGCACTGATGGGTAGGTTGATATGAGACTTTACTGTCTGTGTAAGTCCAGAATACATTTTCTTTACACTTTTCGCATCATGGCACTCAAATGTACTAAAATGGAGCAAAATTTAATGCTTTGCATGCTGAGTAAAAAATTTTCCCCAGAAAACAGCCTTTGACATTTCATACAAATGGTCTCTTTAAGAAACAATTTGCATGAAATTGCAAAGCCTATTTCCATTACGAAAACAAGCCTTTCAAACATACTGAAAATTTTACTACCAAAAAATGAAAATTTTCAGATAAAAATTCTGATACTTTTCATATTTCTGCTCAAAACATAGATTATGGGTACTCATTAGAACTGCCTCGGCATGGCGGTTTTAATGAGTACCCACAATCTATGTTTTTGAGCAGAAATAAAAAAAATAATGTATACCCCTGTAAACCCATGTTTTACTATATAAAAGTTGGGTTTAAAAGTGTCAACTGTTTATAGGCATGTTTCCGTAATGCTAGGAAAAATAAGAGAATATAAATTTATCGTCTGCTGAATTTGTCCAGAGGGCAGTAAAAGTTAATACCAAGAAATTAAATAAGGTAGCACAGTATAAAATAGGGGAGTACAATTTGAATATCACTGGTATAGGAAGGTTGGGTTGCTTGGGAAGGGCAAGGTCGGGCAAGTTTAATCAAGGAGATGTGTTGTAAAGAGCAAGGCTCTGCAGGATTAGGCAAGATGGGTAAAGAAAAGTGGTAAAGTGGGCCAGGGAAGTGTGGGAAAGTAGAACAAGGTTTAGCTGATGTTAGGGTAGAGTACCTTTCAAAGTTAGTGAGCTAGGTCAACCAAAAGATGTTGATATTTTTCTCTTTCTGCCTAAAAACATGTTGCAGTAACGGTAATCAAGAAAAGCATTCAGGTAGAATATGAAGACAGATTACGTGCTCAGGGGGAGTATTTGGTGATAATTTTGGGATAAATTTCTCCAGTTCTTTATAAAACAATTCTCCATAAAAACAAGTTATAGGTACTCATCCCAAGGTGCATCTTATGAGTACCCACAACATGCTTTTATGGAGAAATAAAGAAAAAAAATCTATTAAGATATATCACTTAATACTCTTAAAGACCAAGATCTCTGACATTTTTTATAGCTCTGCAGTAATGTACATGTATCATTACGAAAACACGCCTATTCAAATATATTGAAAATTTCACCACCAAAAACTGGAAGTTTTCAGATAAAAATTCTGATATTTTTCATGTTTCTGGCCAAAACATAGATTGTGGGTACTCATTAGAATAGCCTTGCTGAGGCAATTCTAAGGAATACCCAAAATCTATGGTTTTGAGCAGAAATAAGAAAAATAATGTATACCCCTGTAAACCCCAGTTTTACTATATAAAAGTGGGGTTTAAGGGGTCAAAACTATATAGGTATGTTTTTGACAAAAAGGAAAATACAGCTCAGTAACATGGCTTCATTTGCCAGTGACGGACCTTCAGTGATGGTGGGGAAGAAAAATGGTGTGGTGCAATGCTGAAGAGGGATAATCCAAACATCATTGTTGTTCACTGTATGAACCATAGACTCCAGCTGGCTGTATTCAAAGCTTTTCACAGGGTAAAGGAAACTGACAGGATAGATGAATTACTGAGTGCTGTGTACAAATACTATCACTACAGTACTGTCAAGTCCGGTAGCCTAGATGCAATCCAAACTGTCCTTAGGGAGACTTGTCAACTAGAAACCAAGGTGAATCTATCAGTTACTAAAGCTGTTCACACCAGGGCCCAGTTGTTCAAAGCTAACGACGTCGTTAGTTAACGATTCGTTAAAATTTTAATCGAGTGATACGCAAATATGCTGAAATTTTTTGCTGAAAAAATGTGAGTAGCTTTTGCAGTGCAAAAGCTACTCACATTTTTTCAGCAAAAAATATCAGAATATTGTGTATTGAATCCGCTAAAACAGTTAATGAAATGACCCTTAACGAACTCGTTAAGCTAACGACGCTTTGAACAACTGGGCCCAGATGGCTCAGCCATGAGAATGCTCTACAAACAGTGCGGAAGCTCTACATACCAATCTGTAAAGACCTTGAAAATGCAGTCGTTGAAGGAAGAGACAAGAGAATCAGAGAAGGTAATGGCATGCCCACAGGATCTTTATTAAAGATGATGAAAACCTATGACAGCATCTTTTTCACCCATCTTCTGTGTGACGTCTGTACCAGTCTGTCATCACTTACCCGCCTGTTTGAGAGAAATGATGTGGACCTCTCCATTATTGAACCGAAAATACAGGCAACAATAACTGGCTTGCAGAAGATGAAAATGAAAGATGGACCATACCTTGCAAAAGCACAGGTAGTAGCAGATGAACTAGGAATCAGTGGTCAACCCAAAGATGTGACAGAAGCCAGGAACAAGTTTCTTGATGAGCTGTATGAAGAGATGGAAAACAGGCTCCAGAACTACGATGTCATAAGCAATCTCTCAGCCCTAAACCTCAGCCAGGTACCACCAGATGGAGCAACATTCCATGGTGACCACCAGGTTTCTCAGCTGGCAGAGATGTTCAATCTGGATGTAGATGAGACACTTTCACAGTGGAACGAGATGAAAGAAATGTTTAGGGATGAACTGTCAGACTGCACTCCTGCCAAACTGCTCAGGACCATGACAGACAAGAAGTCTACTCTTGGAGAAATGTATCCAAATGTGGTCAACCTCTTAAAGGTTCATGAGTCACTAATCATATCTACAGCACCTATAGAAAGAGTGTTTTCTAGGGTTAAATTGATTGTGAGTGACCACAGAAATAGACTAAAGGTTGAAACTACAAACAAGTTACTCATGGTTGCCCTTAATACTGAAGAAGAAGCTGACATGGACTTCAATAAGGTTGTTAGTTCTTTCTTGAAGAAGAAATGTAGACGCATATGCTAAGATCTGAGTGTAACAGAGCTCTGTAATTGTGAAAACTAGAAGTACATGTATATGCTAAGATCTGAGTGTAACAGAGCCCTTATACAATTAGCGAGTAATCACTAATTAGCACCTCGTAAGGTGGGGGCTCTGTAACTGGCTAAGAGGATCTGGCCAAGCATTGTACCAAGTCTGAGGCAAAACAAATTTAAGTATCAAACAGACAAAGAACTAACCTGATTAGGATAGGAAGGCTCATTACCAATGAAAACAGATCGAGGGTTGAGCGCAAGACTGGCGTAAGTCAGATGGTTGTTTTTCCCCAAACTTAATCTCCTCACCATGAAGGCGTTATGAAGATTACAACATTTCTTTCTGTAAACAATGAAAATTTAGGTGCCATTGCTCGCATGAGCAATGGCACCTAAATTTGCATTGTTTACAAAGGGGTCCAAGTTGCCCCTAAAAAAGGGTTTCAAAAATATGTTTGAGTTACCATAGTCTTGCGCTCAACCCTCGAGATGTATAAACATGTATGAATATGCATAGCTCCAGACAAGGAGTAGCACGGATAATCAAGATTTTCCTTCCTACTTCTTATAAACATGTTGTGGGTACTAACTTGTTAGAATTGCCTCAAAGAGGTGATCCTAACTAGTACCCACAACATATGTTTTATGTTTTAACTTTATTACTCCTCCATGTCCATAGCTATGATTCTATATTGACTTTTTTTTCCATTGTAAGAGGAACAGACCAGCAAACAGTGTAGACCCAGATCTTTACAAGAGTTATTACTGTGATCAGGACCCATACTGTCTGCCACTCTGTCAGAGCTACTGTAACATGTTATCATTCATTCATTCAGTTTTTAAATTGATTAAAGGGACTGTTATTGAACATTTCATGTATTGTGTTTCACTGATTTATCAAGTATTGAAAATGTATAGTTATTGAGCCAATATACAGTAAAATTTCTGTACTGAGACCACCTTTGGGACTGTTCAAAAGAGGTCTTTAAGTAGTAGACCACCTTTAGATTAGTCCCAAAGTTTAACTCTTAACATGATAAAATAAGTATAGTAAACACAAAGAAAATAACAGAAACCTTCTCAATCAGCCTTTAAAAGTAGATTTAGTCTTAATCTTAGGTGGTCTTAATAGGGGAATTTTACTATATATTGTAAGTGCTTCAAAATACCTTTGCCTTCTTTGTGGAATGCCGCGTGCTTCAAAATCACTTTGCCTTCTTCATGGAATGCTGCGTGCTGAAAGTGCCTTTTTTTAGAAAAATTACCATGCCCTTTTCTGTTTCTGGGGGAAACACTATTTGTGATGATTATCTGGGGAACTGGAGAACACAGCTCCAGATAAGGTGCTTTTTTCAACCAAAAATTGTTGACATTTTTCTTACTTTATCACAAAAACATGTGTATGTAAACAAAAACATGTAACTGAAAGTGCCTCACTGAATTATTATGAGTACCTACAACATATGTTTTTGTGGAGGAATAAGAAAAATAAGTTTCTGATACCACTCTTATCTTTGATTGATTGTGTTGGGGTTTAACGACACGTCAACCCTTGAGGGTCATTTTGTGTCGTCTCCCAAAGAAAGGGAGAAAAGAGATAGAAGAGAGAGTAGGAGAGAAGAGAGAGTAGAGGAGATGAAAGAGAGGGACAGGGAAGAAAGAGGAACAGGAATGAAAGTGAAGAAACAGAAGAAATAAAAACATTCCCCCTCTACCCTTACCCACTACAAGGATAGCAGGCCTTGCCCAACTGTAAGCCAATATCAGTTGACGCCCCGGTGATGTAAGATACACAGCACCTTTGCACCACCCGACCACCCCCACCACTCTTATCTGGTGCTATGGGAGAATCTCTATAAAAAGATCACTGAACATAGTTTCATGGCAAAAGAAAGTAAAATGCTTATACAAATACAGCATAGCTACAGATAAGAGGGAGTATCCACATAATATTTTTCTTATTTCTCCACGAAAATATACATTATGGGTACTCATTAGAAGTGCCTCTGTGAGGCACTTCTAATGAGTACCACAACATATTTTTCATGGAGAAATAAGAAAGATATCAGCTTTTTTTGGATGAAAAAAGTGCCTTATCTGTTGCTATGAATACGGTAATTATCTAAAGACCTTGAGAAATGTCAAGAAAATCATACCCTTGAATCAACCAGAGGCATGTATTTGTACTTCTTGTATTTATCAAACATCTCGGCTCTCTCAACATCCACTGAAATTAAAGATAATGTAAAGCACTATTGTTGAAGGAAGTGGGATGAGGATAGGGTGACAAACAGGGTGTGCATGTGAATAAGCATTGCAAAATGGTACAACTAGGCATGAACAACTGACAAATATTCCCTACAATACATCCTCTATACATATTGCCCTTCCCTCAGAATGACGGGTTAAAATATAGTTTACATGTAATTACATGTAAAACAGCATGGTATTACATGTAGATTTACTACTTCTACGCGTAAAACCACGTAATGACATGTAAAACCATGATAATCCTGTACAGGAATGGCAAAATGCGCAAAATTTTACATGTATTTACGTGTCATTTGTGGACTTAGAAAAAAATAACCTGGCAAAATATGGCATTTATATAACTTTATCAAAAAACAGTCTGTAAAAGAAGCCAGCGCTGGACTAAGTAATTTTCAACACGTAAAAATGCATAAAAATAAGAACTTTCGAGTTTTTGTGTACAAGATACTGTTGTCTGATTGGTCAGTTTCAAACTTTAGTATATTCAGTCTCAAAGCATGAAGTCACATGGAGCACTGGAGTTATAAAATGCTGTTCTTTTCAAAACATTTTGCTATAAAATATTTGAACACAGGAGGATAGCTTATGGAAAAATTGTGAGTTATTTTAATACTTTCTCAGTATTCCATTTTGATGCATTATAAACTGGCACCAAAGGGCAGCTAAGCTCTTGTAGTAGTTTCTTATGTACATGTAGTGGGTGGGGTAGATCAGTTTTCTTTTGAATTTCATTCAAAATTATTCTTCGCCTTGGTGTTTGATATATGTCATGTTTTCAGATGAAAATATTAACATTTTTAATACTGCTTATTAACTGCTTGAAAAAAAAAAAGATTATTTATTCCAGGTCTATGGCTTTTAGTTAATTTATTTTAATCAACTCTTAAAAATTGGACACCAAATATGTAAATAAAAAATAGGTCTGAGCAAATAATGTAGATCTGGATGAGGGCACTCTGTTGTGCACACGTTTTTTTTTTTCAAAGATTTGACCTAGTCTTTGACCTGACATGATTCAGTTTCGAACTTGACCTAGTTATTGTCAGAACATACTTTATCACAAAGTTTCATGATGATCCACTGAAAAATGAAGCCTCTATTGTGTACACAAAGTTTTTCAGTGATTTGACCTAGTGACCTAGCCTTTGAACCAACATTACCTGTATCAGACCTTGTCCTAGATATTATTCATAGAAACATTTGAATGAAGTTTCAAAAATATTCAATGGAAAATGAAGCCTACAGTGTGTGCACAAGGTTTTTCTTTGATTACACCTACTGACCTAGTTTTTTACCGGAAGTGGCCCATATTTGAACTTGGCCTAAACACTGGCAAAACAAACATTCTGACAAACTTTTGTGAACATTCTTGAAAAATGAAGCCCCTATTGTGTACACAAGGTTTTTTCAATTATTTGATCTAGTAACCTAGTTTTCAAACCCACATGACCCATACTTTAACTTAACATATATAGTCTTCAAGCAAACATTCAAACAAAGTTTCATAAAGATTCGATGGAAAATGAAACCTCTATTATGTACACAAGATTTTTCTAAGATTTGACCTTGTGACCTAGTTTCCAACCTGACATAACCGAGATTCAAACTTGGCCTAGATATTTCATGCAGATAAACATTCAGAGAAAGTTGCATTTAGATTGGATTAAAACTGTGCCCTCTAGAGTGTATATGCAAGCAATAGTTGACAGACAGATGGACAGACTGATGGATGGATGTCCCAACGTACGAGGAACATCATGGTATATCCCAAAAGCTCACCATAAGCACTTCTTGCTCAGGTGACCTAAAAGTATCACAACTACAAATTTACTATGAATTTCCCATTTACGTGTAGAGTTTTATTACATGTAGAATTTTACATGTAGAATTTCATGCGTAAAATTTTACGTGTAGAATTTCATGCGTAAAATTTTACGTGTAGAATTTTATGCGTATAATTTTACGTGTAGAATTATACATGTAAACTTTAATCACCAAATTGTATTCCTAGATTTACATGTTGAATTTTACGTGTAGTATTTGACATGTAAATCTGAAAGTTTGTGATCTTGACTACATGTATTAATGCGTCAAAAATACCTGTTCATGGAAAAACATGTAATTACATGTAAAATTTTACATGTCAAGTCTCTTCTCATCAGTTGTGCTCTCCTTTTTGATTTTTATGTACAAACACGTAAAAGCCCGTAAATGGATGGGCCAATACTCCGCATTATCTGGCATTAATGTAAAGATGCGTAAATACATGTCTTTACATGTTTTTCTGAGGAAAGGGTGGTCAACATCTGAATGCTTGCTTTGTGATTCTACAAGATACAGCTGAACTTCAAATGCTCAAACATCATTCTGACCATGGAAGTGGTTAGTTTGAAGTTTGAGCCACTGAGGTTAATTATAATGCAAGGTCTGGAGGTAAAATTTATGGGGATAATTTAATTAGGTATGTCTTTTTGATCTTCTAGAAAATAATGGTATATTGAGCATAATCACCAGAATTGAATCAATGAGGCAATTCTAATAAGTACATACAAAATATATTTTCATGATACAGTTATAAAAATTCTCAAAAATATCCTTAAATACTTGTTTTCTTGAGCTATCATAAGAATTTACTTGGGACTCAGGACTCAAAAAGGAGTTTGAATCAGTCACAGTAAACAAGCCTTTGGTGTTCATGGTTACTGTATGTGGAACTTAAATGCAAGCAGCAAAGATCCTGACCAGACTGAATGGGAAAATGTGCTGGATCTTTGCTGTTAAGAAAAAAAAATGTCTACCTCATTACGAAAACACGCCTATTTCAAATATATAGAAAATTTCACCTCCAAAAACTGAAAATTTTCAGATTAAAAAATCTGACATTTTTCATATTTTTTGCCTAAAGAATAGATTGTGGGTACTCATTAGAACCGCCTTGATGAGGCAGTTCTAACGAGTACCACAATCTATGTTTTGAGCAGAAATAAGAACAATAATGTATACCCCCGTAAACCCTAGTTTTACTATATAAAAGTGGGGTTTAAGGGGGTCAACATTATATAGGCATGTTTTCGTGATGTGTTCTTGCTCAAAGGCACGAATCATTTGACTGGTGTTGCACAAAATAATTCATCAACCATTAGTTAAGCCTTAAAGTGTCAAGCAAAATGTACCCAGCAGCAGGCAATATTCCGATTTTTTTTTTTTTTTTTGTCTTGTGGAAAATAAGGCTTTGCAGTTCATGTGGACTGTTTGCTCAGCAGACAATCCACATAAAATATTAAGCTCTACTTTCCATGAAAAATAAAAACAATGTGTAAAATATTGTCAGCTGCAGTTTTGATTAGTGCAGTAATCTTTATTTGTTCCCATGAGCATTCTCCTATAAATACTGTGCTGCACTTGGCGTATAGGAAAGCAAAGAAGATGGCAAAAGATGCCTTCCTTCCAAAAACAACAGTGCAATATCTACCAAGAGTATCCAGTGCCATTATTGAGGATGTATACATTTTCATGGGAGACAATTCTGTCGTAACTCTTTTGCCTCCCTTCTGTAAAGGGTCTATACTAGAAGAAAAAATTTGCTCCCTTTGGGAGCAAATTCTTTTTGTTTGTAGCAGACTATTTTCAGAAGGGCTTGGTGTGCAGAAAAGCAAACAGAAAGTAACAAAAGTTGTCTCCCTTGTAAAGAATGGTGGAAAATCTACCTAGTCCTTTAACCCTAGCACTGCTGAATCCAGATATGCCCTGCATTTGCAAACAGTGTAGATCCAGATCAGTTGGCTTCTGAAGAAGCCAACTGATCTAGATCTGCACTGTTTGTCATTAAGTATGTTGATAAGTATCAACAACCTTGACCAAGTAATATAATTGGCTGAAAATTAGAAGTGGGCATGGCATCTTAATGTATTCAGCATGGTAAGGGTTAATATCATTCATACCCATTTTGAGAATTTCTTCTGCTCTTCTCAGTTTCTTCTTTGACAATTTTAGATCTCTAGCACTGAACTTTGCTGCCGGATAAATTGTGGATTTCTTGTCTGCACCTACTGGTGGTGGTGGTGGGGCTGCCTGTGGAGGAGGTGGGGGTGCACCAGGTCCATGACTGGAATTATGAGGTGGAGGCACAGGTGGAGGTACTGGTGCTGAGGGCTTTACCTTCTTGCTACCGGATGATGGTCGGATATTATCTTTTAATGAGGCAGAGGATGGCCTTGAAGTTTCATCTTTCTTTGACTGAGATTTACTTTTATTTAAAGATGACTGTTTATTTTTGTCAATAAAAGACTGTGGCAGACTTTCTTGGAGGGAGGTGATAGGTAAATCAAATGATCTCATAGATGCAGTATCACTGTCTGCCTCCTCCTCCTCAGGAACTTTATCAAGATTCATTCTTATTTAGTCTCTTAAGCATCCAACAGCTTATTCTTCAATAATAATCTGTATGCATCAGTATGTTCCTTATATCCTTCCTCTACTTTGTTTATTCTTCATCATTTGTTTGTTAAAGCTGCATTTTTACCTTCCTGCATGTTTATCCCCAATCTGTAAAAATAAATTGTTTATTAATTAACCCTTGTCCTGCTGAACCCAGATATACCTGCCTTTGCAAACACTGTAGATCCAGAACAGTTGGCTTCCAACTGATCTGGATCTGCACTGTTTGCCATTAAGTATGTGAATTTAAAGCAACAATCATGATCATGTCATCTGATTGGCTGTAAATTAGAAGTGGGAGGGGTATCTTAATTTATTCAGCACGACAAGGGTTAACAATTCTATTTTTGCACACAGCTGCATTGCACAGCAGAGAAATCTTGGAGGCACCATGTGAAATGTGTCTTCTGGCATAGGCAGATAGCAAAGTCCCAGATCATCCTGCACATCCACTAGCTCTGATCAGGGCCTTCAGTGTCACCTAACAGACACCTTAGAATCATTGGAAACTACAGAATATATGAATGGAGTGCAATGGCCTAGATGCCACTTTGTGCATGAGCAGGATAATCTGAAACTGTGCATTTTGCACATTTTTGAAGGCACTTTTTAGGTTGACGCTGCCCACATACGTTAAGGCTGGCTAATCAGAGCTGGAAAGATAATCGATTATCAGTCCTGCCAATGTGATTGATAATCGATTAGTAATCGTTGAAGATTTGACTGCATTTATCTTTTTCTTTTTTTTTTGTAGTGATTGGTGTCAGATATGTCTTGTTTCAGTGAAATAAGGCAACTCTACATCAGCTCACAGTGTATATTCAAACTTGATCATCTCTCTTATTAGTGTGTGTGTGTATGTGTGTTTCTAGCCTATGCATTTTCTTTTTGTTGTATATAATGTAAATAATAGAGGGCCTCATGGAAGATTAGCCTGTATTGTTGCTAAATGTGTAACCCTCTGAAAATAAAGACCATTATTATTATTATTATTATTATCTGTTATACTTTATTGCATGTATTTTGTCAGGCAAGCCTGAGCAAACAGTGTAGACAAACGTGGCGTCTCATCAGGGTCTACCCTGTTTGCCACTCACCCAGCTATTTTAGACACAATAGTGGGTAGTAAATTGGACTTGTTCAAATTTTAGATGAAGTATGGTGAGGTGTTTGAATACTAAGGGTAAATACGGTAAAGTAACAAACACATAAATTAAATGATCGCTTATTAGCAAATCTGTAATGATAGTCATTTTTCTGGAATTTATTGATAATTAATCTATTATCTGATTAATCGTGCCAGCCTTAACATACGTCATCAGGCGTATGCAGACAGTAAAGAGGATTTAGATAGAATAACTGCATATGGTTATATTTAGACAAAAAGTCTCAGATTATCCAACTCATGCACAAAGGTTCATCTTGGCCTTTGCTCTCCATTCTATAATATATTCTGTAGTATCCAATGATTCTGGAGGCCCTCCCAGGAGTTTTTGGGAAACAGGGGAATAAGGCCATTTATTTCAGGGCAAAAGTCTAAAACTAAAGGGAACAGGGCAACAAAGGTAATTTTGGAGAACAGGAACACAGAAAATCAAGATTTTGATTTTGGGGAACAAGGGAAAATGCCAATTTTTTTTCAGGGGAACAAGGGTTAAGGAACAGGTACCCCTCTGGGAGGGCTTCTTCAGTTAGCAGACAGTAAAGGCCTTGATCAGACTGTGCAGATGCACAGGATTATCTAGGCTTTTGCTGTCTGCATATGCTAAAGATACATTTTTGCATGGTGTAGCCCATTTTATATATACTCATTAACAATTTGCTAGAAAGACAAAAATTTTAATATCAGCATTTGATATCCTACATCCAGATCCCCAGTAAAAACTCTCGTCTGCCTGCAAATCCATTGAGCAGTTTGAGTAGTATACCCTTTACTGTTAGTCTGCTTTACCTTTTAAGTGTTATTTAAAATTGTAGCAGACAAAATTCTAAAATATTTTTTTTTTAAATCTTTTTAGCAGAAGATTCTAATGAATGACCGAGCCTGCTTTCCTTGTAAATATAATATAGTTACAATCATCACAAACATTCTCTTTTTTTACGGATAAATCTACACACCTGTCTGTTATTACAATTAAATATTTGTTTTTTCCTATGCTTATATTGTATGCTTCTTTGGAAAAGACAAACAGTGGATTTTGTCCAGATTCCTGATCTTGACTCCTTTCAATCAGTTAATTAATCAAATAAGTTATTGCTTTTGTGTTGAGGTTTTACGACCCAGCCAACCCAATGGGGTCATGTCGAGCGTGGTCAGTTTACCTAACCACATATTTACTGGGCAGGCTTAGTCCTCTAAGCGGTTAACCAGTATTGTGCACATTCTTTCGCCAGAAACTGACAACTGCCCTTCTTGAATCAGCGGAAGGGAGAGAATGACCATAGAAAATATTTCATGATCAATCTCCACAAAAGAATGTTGCCGACCTCGGCGGGGGTTGAACCCGCGACCTCCTGGTCTCCAGTCGGACGGCGCATCCAACTGAGCCACCGAGGCCGGCATTGCCTCGATCTCTTAATCATATATGCTGTCTATGCTTATATTGTATGCTTCTTTGGAAAAGACAAACAGCCTGATCTTGACTCCTTTCAATCAGTTAATTAATCAAATAAGTTATTGCCTCGATCTCTTAATCACATATGCTGTATACCTATTTTTTTAACTCTCCTTACACTTACACTTTCATTGTTTTTCCTTCTCCTTCACCTTTTGTTCTTTTTCTTCTTTTACTAACGCACCATGCTAACAAATTCTAATTTTTTCTTAAACCTGTAAAATATATTTGTTCTTTAAATATGATTTTTATATGCATTAAATAACAAGTTTTAATTAAAATTTGTAAGGCAAACTTTACTATGCAGAACAAGTTTTGTTGTTGTACCTAGAATTACCAAGACAACCCAAGATACTGGAATGACCAAAATTTAAATAAGAAAATACCATCTGGTGGTGGCAGGGGAGGTGGTAGAGAAGGCTTAGAGCAGCATATTTGTTGCTTTTTCTTTTTGAAATATGAAGGTAAAATGAAACTAAATGCAAGGCAGACTTGCATGATCTTATTAACTGATTATATAATTAACTTAAATTGATCAATCAACTGCCCTCTGGCATTCCCAGATAATAAGGTGGTAACTTGCCACTTACTTGAAGAAGAGGGTTTAATCATTTAAACGAACATAGGAGAGAATAAATCAATTGACAGTTTTGAAAAGCAATTACCATAATGAGTGTTGAGCTGATAACTGATTATAATCTATGATCAGTCAAACATTAGTGTCAATTCTATGAGGGTCATGCAAAAAGTTCTGTCACTAATAGGATTCCTTTTATCCCACGTATATTTTAAAATGCTTCACTGCACTTGAATGGTGTGTTGAATAGCTAACGATAACCATTTCTTTCGTGCAAATTGCTTTCCAACTGATTGAGTTATTTCAAATTGAAATAGATGCAGTCATATACACTGACCAATTTACTTGTTACATTGGAACATGGACCAGAAGATTGAAATTCGTAGCTATATTAAATGCCGCATTAGGCTTAATATAGATTCAATGCAGATATTTAATGAATTGTGTGGCATATATGGACCTCAGACCACTTCAATGCGCACAGTTTTTAGGTGGGTTAAAGCTTTTAAAGCTGCATGGGAAATTTTCCGTTGAAGATAAAACCCGTCCTGGAAGGCCAAAAACCTCTGTTACCAAGGCTAACATCACTGCTGTAAAGATTGTGGTCGAACAGGATGCACGATTGTCTGTCAAAGATATAGCTAGATGTATTGGCATATCAGAAGGCAGTGTGCAAACAATTCTGAAAAAGTGTTTGGACCTGAGAAAGGTTTGCGCTAGGTGGGTACCTCATTTGCTCACTAAGGAGCAAAAGACACAACGCCTTAAATGTGCCCAGGAACTTTTGAAAACATAAAAAGGCTGTAATAGTCGGGTTATTTCTAACTTGCTAACAGGTGATGAAACCTGGGTGCACATGTTTGAGCCACAAAGAAGGGCTGATAATAGGCAATAGAAGCGAAAAGATCAAAAACGCCCATGTATTGCCAAGAGAACCATAAGTTCAAAAAAGATGTTGTATGCAATTTTCTTTAATTCAAGTGGACCAGTCGTTCAAGTGCCTTGTCCATCTGGTCATACAGTCACTGGCTGATTCACCAAGAATTCTGTACTGAAGAAAGTGAAAGAGTTTTACAATAAAAAACAACGAAGCAAAGGATGGATAGGAGTCCACCTTTTACATGACAATACCTCCTCTCATAAGTGTGAGGTTGTTAAGTCTTTTTTGGCTTCTGAAAAGATGAAAGTTTTAAACTAGACTATTTATTTTCGCGACTGGGTAAAAAGGTTACAAAAATGTGTTTCAGTAAAGGGGGAATACTTTGAAGGTTTGTAATAAAAATATGTTTGATAAAACGTAGCACTGAAGTAATCTGAACCCAGTGACAAAACTTTTTGCAGGACCCTCGTACTAACCAATGTTTAGTGATAATCAATTATAATCAAAAATATGTACATTTTATCTGTTTTGAAGTTTCAGTTCAAATTTTGCAACTTTGATGCAAAATATACACTATCTTAAAAACTATTCATCTTATGTCAGAAATGCAAAACAATAGTGTTTCTGCAACAACTGGAAACCATACAGCACAACTTTAATTTACTTAGAAATTTCAGTGACTTCAAAAATGAATGTTATGTCTGAGCCTGTTGTTACAGGTATTGGAAGTCAAATCATGCATGTAAATGATAAAGTATGAGGGTTTTTATAATATTTATGGAGAACAGTGAAAGTACCCAATCTTTCTAGGGTAAAAGCTGGGTTTTCTTTTTGTTCAATAGCTTTTGATTAGAATGATATCAATTGAAACTTCCTGTCTGATTATTTTCGATGATTGACCACGAAAAATTCTATAATCAAACAATACTAACCATAATACATTTTAACTCGACTATCTATACTGTATCTCTGTATACAATCATATGGTGACTGAGTGTTCAAACACCATTTGATTGAAAATCTGACTTGATTAATGGAAAATAATTAGAAAATCTAACAGCTAATGAGTGGATGCACATAGAAATATTCCCATTCTCGGGTGGACTGGCATATGGGGGTGCTGGATGGATGGAATGGCAGAAATATGCACAGGCAGGACACACCAATTTTAGAGGTGCTAACTTGAATGGAAAATTAACAAAGCAGAGTAGGTCTTATTTTCCAACTTTCTACAAAGTTCCTAGCATAATATTTAGTAGTTCTTTAGTCCTAAAATGTGTGGCACCACAAAATGTTTGAAAATCAGTTGCTCCCATTCCCCCTTCCACCCCCCCCCCCCCCCACCCCCAAAAAAAAAAAAAAAAGAAAAAGGATACATCCGAAAATACTCAAATTTTACATCTTATTCAATTTCTATACAATGCAAAGACCTACTCAAAAAGACCCGGCCACTATAGATACACAAACCCATTTCCTTCATTATAATTTTGGCTGTTCCAGTACCATTTCGTGGTCATTCTTAGATCAGATCTAAGTAAAGGTTTTGATATTTTATCATCACATATACTCAAGCAAAAAAGAAACTGTGCACTTTTATTTTCGCTGTAATTTTTAAACTACTGTGACTACATGAACGGATTTTTCAAGGATAAGTACACATATACCCATGTACCTACTGCACTCATTTGCCTTACATTTTATTGCATACATGTCCTCCAAAGCAACCAAGTGCAGTTATGTAACTTTTGCATGAGCAAGTCAAGCTCCTCGACTACCAAGTGTTATTTGTCAGTGACCAATTTACACGACCTCTATACAATCGAAAAATCACACACCACTTTGAATTTGTTCCAATTCAAAGATGCCACAGCTTCTTGAAAATGATAGAGTTCAGGCTATTGTACTCCTTGCTTCTGGCGTTAGTGTTTCTGACATTGCAAGACAATTTCACTGCCATCGGACCACCATAAACAATCTTTGACAACATTTTCGACAAACTGGAAGCATCAAGGATGCGGTTCGTTCAGGTAGGCCAAAGGTAATGACCCCACGTCAAGATCGTTACATTATGTTAATGTATCTATGTAACAGGTTTATAATGGCTAAAAGCACTGGTATTCAGTTTGGCATTTCAAGACAAACTGTTCTGAATCACCTTGGCAAAAACGCAGATCCAATAAAAGCCAGGCAGCCATATGTAGGACACATCATTAGACCCCGCGATTGTAATCTTCGGTTGCTTTGGGCTCAACGTCATTTACGTTGGACTCGAGCCCAGTGGGCAAGGGTCTTGTTTAAGATGAGTCCCATTTCAATTTGAGCTTTGCTGATGGCAGAACACATGGTTTTTGCTGCCGAGATGAACGTTTCGCCGATAATTGGTTGCTAGAGAGGGACAGATTTGGCGGAGGTAGTGTAATGGTTTGGGGAGGGATAATGGTTGGTAGGAAAACAGACGATCGTAATTCCTGGTTTTCTTAATGCCCAAAGTTACATCACCGAGGTTCTCGGTCCTGTTGTTATCCTGTTTCTGAAACAGAATCCTGGTACCCTCATGCATGATAATGCATGGCCACACACGGCTATATTGACACAGAATTACCTAGCCACACATAACGTTAGCATGCTTCAGTGGCCGGCTCGCTCTCCGAACATGAACCCCATTGAACACATTTGGGACACAGGGCAAGGGAGAACCATGTCATCAACAACATTAATGACCTTAGAGCTGCACTAATCCAAGAATGGAACGCTATTCCAAATGACGATGTTAGACGTTACGTCCGGTCAATGCGCTTGAGAATTATTGCTGTAATTTGGAGGAGAGGTGGACACACTCAGTATTGAATGTGATGCACATTTATTGAAAAATCCGGAAGAACAAAAACACTGTCAAGTTAACATCAATAGTTGCGAATTTTAATTTTGACCCCTACGACATTTAACATCGAAAGCGCAAGTTTTTGTACCAATAATTTTAACAAAAGACAAGGTATCAGATCGGCCTATGAATGACCTACATTTTGGTACCAAATTAAAGTAAATTTAAAAAATATGTGAAAAATATCAGTAAACCCATTTGTACAGTTGCTTGAGTATATATCTTTCTAGCACACTAGACCAGGAAATCCAGGGATAGAAATTCTTATCCTATCTAGGTTATCCAACCTAGGGTAAGATAAAAAATCGAGAATTTTCTCATTTGAAGTGCACTGGTTGTACATGTATAGGATGTCACGTATGCCATCCTTAAGGTGGACATCACTGAACTTAATGACATCACTACACATCACAGTAATGTCACCACAATGGCAGACATCAGCAATCGAAGTGATTGCATTATTATCCTTGTCATGTTGACTAAAAATGCCACGCCCATTTCTGTATATATATATATATATATATACATTTGTATATTCACGTATACTTAATGGCAAAGGCTGCAGATCCAGATCAGGTGTTCTTCAGAAGTCAACTGATCTGGATCTACATTGTTTGAAAAATGCAGGACTTATCTGGGTTCAGCAGGACTAGGGTTAAAAATTCACGTTCAGAAATGAAGGATATGCAAGAAAAAGCTATCATTGGTGTGAGGGGTATATAGATTAATCCATCTCTAGAGATCACAGTCTGGCATCGCTAGGCAAGCCTCATGATGCCAGATAGTGACCCTTGGGACAGCTTTTTCTACCCCTCAAACCCACATATG
The DNA here is from genome assembly GCA_964016985.1 of Anodontia alba. NCBI lineage: Eukaryota > Metazoa > Mollusca > Bivalvia > Lucinida > Lucinidae > Anodontia > Anodontia alba. The sequence continues at coordinate 19,309,146 of OZ024829.1, forward strand.
ATAGATTCTTGAAGCATTCACAATATCCCCATGTTTTTAAAAAAAAAAAAAAAAAAAAGCATCCACATACAATAGATTCTTGAATGATCACTTCTATCTATGGTTACTGTAACACACCACTCCCCCCCCCCCCCCACAACCCCTTCTATCTATGGTTACTGTAACACACCACTCTTCCCCCCACCCCCACCCCCACCCCCATCTGTAAGGGTTTTGGAGGATGTCTGTGTGTCAAGTATGTTAAGTAACAATAAAAGAATACCAAAATGTGAAGTCAAAGGCATGCCATCTCAAAATCCCCACACTCCATGCTAATGTTGTTAATAAAGTGTGCTGGACAGACTGACTGATTCGCTTTCACTTATGATGAGGGGAAGTCAAGTTTGCTTAAATTTGGCCCAGTAGTTTAAGGGGAGATAGCATGTTGGACAGATGACATACAGATGGACAGATGGATGGAAATATAATGCTACTCTCACACTCACTTACCACCCTTAACGTGCAGGGGAAATCATGTAGGAAGGTTGGTTAATTTCCGGCTTAGGAGGAGATAGCTTGACGGATGGAGGGACGGAAGCGTTCACAATATCACCATGGCCATTTTTTAAACATAATTTTTACACATTTTATAAAAGAAAAAATGCATCCACATACAATAGCTTCTTGGATTATGGGTCAGTGTATTCCTTGGACTAAATCACTTGGACCATTGGACTTGGACTGGTCCAAGTGATTATCAGTTGGACCAAATGGGGTGTATTCCTTGGACCAATTCCAGCTGGACCAAGTCATAAATACCTGTTGGACCAATTATTAAACCACATGTTTACAACTAAATAATATGTATCTACATAAATTGTATTCATTTTCTTTTTTTTTTTTTTTTTTTTTTTAATTTTACCTTTGATATAACAAATTTAGTTGAGATAATTTTGTATTTTTGAAAGAATAATTATTATATTTTCTGAAGCCTAATATTTTCACACTACAGTCAACTTGTTTTGACAATTAAATGTACTCTGTAGAAAAAATTCAGCAGATGGCATTTTGCTGAAATGTCAAAACCTGTTTTATGGGAAAAAAATAAGAAAACTGTCATCAAATTGTCATCTGATCTGCTGAATTAGCCCAGAGATTGGTAAAGGTTTCTTTATTTTTATTTTATTTATTTATTTTTTTTTTTACATAATTTTAGATGTATATAATGGCTTGAATTTACCATTTCAATTGGTAGGCTATTCTCACTTATTTTGTTTTTAACCCCTGTTAAAAAGTACTTTTTGCAGTGACCTGTATTCCTTGGACCAAATCACTTGGAACTTGGACTGCTTGTCTAAGAGATTATGAGTTGGACCAAATGAGGTGTATTCCTTGGACCAAT